>KN885210.1:75351-91626 GCA_000934455.1 Apostichopus parvimensis
TAGTCTAAATATGTCACAGAATGCACAATTTGACGTCTATTGGGGTGGGGGGGGGGAGGGACCAACCCCTACTTGGGAGTTGGCCTCAACGGTCCCATGGCCACTCCGTCTCCTTAATAAAATCCTTCATTCGCCTCTTGCCTTTCCACATTTTTCTTAAGACATTTGGGAGAGTTTGTTCTTGTCAAGGATCTCTTTCAATTACCGTAAGCCAAAGACGATGGTTGGGTTTGAGTCCTTTTGAAGACTGTATGCGGCATTGAATTGGCTGGGTTTTAGATTGGTAGTAAAATCCCATATCAATACATTTCATTCTATGTCGAACATGTTGGAAATTCTAATTTTCGTTTTGCATGTAAACAGCACTATGATGCAAAAAAACACGGTATATTTGTGCGACGAAGTCTCTAAGATTAACTTACATGTAATCTTTAAAAGAATGACTTTAGGTGCAAATATATTTTGATGTGATGTAGACATTTATAAAACACTTTGTTTGCAGTGCATGCTGTATTTCTATAACATGTTTATATCTTTCTTTTTTAGAAATGACTCATTCTATGTTGAGGTTCAGCAATAAAAACGGCTGGAAAACTTAATCTATTATACTCAGACCATTATGTCAGTTCCTCAAATGCAACACAAAACTCATTATGGACACATCAGAACATTCCGGAGATCAAAGATACATCTTAAAGGTGAGTATCTTGAAACTCAGAAAAGCGATATAGAAATATTTCTAGCACTCAAGGTTTTTCGTTGGTTGGACTATAATATAGTAAGACAACAATTTCCCCAAAAATCATCCTTTCACTACTCGGGGAGAAGTATAAAGGTAGCAGGAAGCTTTCGTTTTGGTCATTCCTAATGTTAATGAAAGAAGTACTCATTGGAATTTGTGTAGCCTACTAACCACTTTCAGAAATTAACGACCAAACGCTTTAAGCTTCTTTTGGAGAAAATAAATGAAGACATGAATCATAAAATTACCTTGAACTCTGGTCGTATAAAGTAAAGTAGAACAATTGTCAATGTTCTGGAGTGTAGGAGAGGCCTTTGATGTTTCATCTAAATTTTCATTAGTAGTAGTTGTTGTGGGATATGAAGTCGACCTGCGTGTTGTGATTGATTCCACAGTAAATGGGTCATTCGTTGTAGATGGCTGGCGTGTAGTCGGTAGAATTGTCGTCAATGGTTCCGTGGGCGGTTCGCGTGTTGTAGTCGGTTGAGTTGTAGTCGGGCGTTTTCTTGTTGTTGATGTGGTGGTAGAAATTTTATATGTTGTAGTTAGCTGCGGTGTAGTCGGCTCACTTCTTGTCGTTGGCTCCGTGGACGGTTCCGCGCGTGTTGTAGTCGGTTGAGATGTAGTCGGGCGTTTTCTTGTTGTTGATGACGTACTGGAAATTGTATCTGTTGTTATTAGCTGCGGTGTAGTCGGTGCGCTTGTTGTCGTTGGCTCCGTAGACGGTTCACTTGTTGTAGTCGGTTGAGATGTAGTCGGGCGTTTTCTTGTTGGTGATGACGTAGTGGAAATCTTATCTGTTGTAGTTGGCTGCGGTGTAGTCGGTGCACTTGTTGTCGTTGGCTCCGTGGACGGCTCGCGTGTTGTAGTCGTTTGAGATGTAGTCGGGCGTTTTCTTGTTGTTGATGACGTAGTAGAAATTTTATCTGTTGTAGTTAGCTGCGGTGTAGTCGGTGCACTTGTTGTCGTTTGCACAGTAGACGGTTCGCGTGTTGTAGTCGGTTGAGATGTAGTCGGACGCTTTGTTGAAAGAATCTGCGTTGTAGGTCCATATGTTGTCTGAATGTCAGCAGCTATTAATTATAAAAGGGTAAATTAAAGGATAATTTTGATTAATTGATTGATTGGTTTACAAATTATTTAAAGATAGCTTTGCATAAAATAGCGAATTACACTGTTATGACGTAGCTATAAGGGAATGGTCAATAGTCCATCCCCAACTGCTCAGACCTTTATCCCTTCAAAGTGTGGTCAACCTTTCAAAATATTATGGTTACCTTATATACAGTAACATCATGGTATGAACCTAAAACCATATCGTATTATAATCCTAGAAAGGTCCTATTTATGAAACCTTACAGTATAAGAAAATAATGTTTTGGCATATTTTGACAGTCCAACAAGAATATATAGTTTTACCTGTACAAGAATAACAGACTGTGGTGAATGATGTGGTGAATAATGAAAAAGAGCATTCGTGGTGTCATGGCACTGGCATACTTTAACCACTTGTTAATGACCAACGGAATTGGGTCCATTCTGGTAGAGGATTTAGAGTAGGGGAGAGGAGGGGAGAGGAGAGGAGGGGAGAGGAGAGGGCTACCCAAACGTCAAGCGCAGTGAGACACGTGACATTGATTTGAGTGGGTAAATCAGAAAGTCACCTTAACACTTTCCTTCAAATATGGATCGTCTGTGTATTCGATAACCTAAGATTCAAAAAGAATGTTACTACAAACAAACAAACAAAAACAGGGCAATTTTAAATTACAATTTTTCATACTTTTTTTCTCCAACAAGAAGGTACATTATTAATTTACAAAAATCGACAAAGGGCCATTTCTATCATCCCAAAATTTATGAAAAGGGGGCACATTTGATGTATTTCCCAAAACTATATAGGGGACCCTGTGAGCAACCTCCCCCCCCCCCCATCTGCCCAGCCCCACTTCGCTAATCTATCGCCCCTAATGTGTAACCACATTGCTATAGAATACAGAAAGATAAATGTTGCGGCTTACCGAAAGTCGTCCAAGAATTAAAAGTACAGATTACATCCAATTCGCTGTTGCAGGCTACTGTGTTGTAGTATTCAGTAGCTGTTTGTGCTAAGCATTCTCCTGCAATGGATGCAACCTTAGCAGCACTAAGACTGGAAGTAAAAGCTGGCAAAGAAAGTAAGAAAACAAGTAGGCAATCCATGAAGCTGCGGATCTCAGCCCAAAATGAGGGTACATGACCACTTTACTTCATCACTCGGGCGGCACATCGACCACCATACACCTAGCAAGTTTGAAGTAGATGATGGCTTGTAGTCGCTGCCCTCATGACCTTGATATTTTAAGTTCATTATGTTAGAAACATAATTTATTCAAAAAACCGTCACTACTTCCTTACGGGTATGACACTTTCAGAGCTACATTTTGTCGGTATTATTTTGTGGGCATGCGTATAATAACCGAAAGAACAATTTGTTTTTTTTTATTAAATTTAAATTACAGCAGCTTTTGTTTGCTATCAATTTCAGCCACTGAAATATCCCTTTAAGGTTTAGAAGAAGTTTGCGACACGTTTCGATTTTCCTCAAGTTGTTACGCGCTCAAATTGGTATAGTTCGACCTTTGACCTCCATTGACCATGTTACCATTGGTACTTTACATTAATTAGAGCACTATCAACTTTTAGAATGGATATCTTACTTCGATTTGTGAGTTTCGATCATTTTGTCATTTAATTACTATGTGCATAATGGCCAACAGGCTGTTTTGGGGGTTATTTGACCTTTGACTGTTATTTGGTTATTTGACCTCTGGTTATTTGACCTCTGACCTTTGAACCGTATGACGTCATCAATCACATAGGCCCGTCATCCTACGACCAGGCCAACATCAACTAAGTTTGATGTCTATTGGGCTTAAATTAGGATGATATATTTTCGAAGTACTTTTTTCACTAATTTGATCACGTGAGCTTTGGCGTTCTTTTCATAAAGTAATTCGCGTTAATCTTGCAGGGCCTGATATTTTACATGGGGTGGAGGTTTTTGGAAATTCTGTCCCTTGTATGCGTGTATAGTTGCCAAAATGATTTTTGTGGTTACTTGACCTCGATGAGAACTTTTATGCATACCTTGAAATTCAATGAACTATCAATAAGAGGAATTTGTCTGTTTTTCTGTACTTACGCCAGTACCCGGTATTTGAGGCGTGTCCAGCACTGTAATAACTGAAACCACCGCTACGCCAGGCAACACCGTCATGATAGCCATCCAGCCATATTGGAAAATTCGCACCGTATGAAGAAATAGTTTTTGATCTCCACGTGAAATCGTCTTGATTAGTAGTAACCTGAAAAAGTTCTCCACCTCTGTCAGAACAGTATGTTACTGCCTCCGATTGGGTAACTGATATGCCGGCTTGTTGAAGACATTTTCCATTCAAGTCGAAACAGCCTGAAAAAGTGCACAGGAAGTAAAACAAACTTTACAGAAAGTAACATTTCTAAAAATAATATATATTGAAAATAATATAAATGTTACGAACGACTCTGAACGATCGTAATTTATGTTTGCATGAACAATAAATTGCCCAAGTCGTTTCTTCAAGCAGTTGCTTGGATTTGATCAACCGTTTTACCAAACCCCTTGAGGAGTATCTTACTCAATAATATTGCGATTGATCAAGAGCATTTACTATATTCGTAGGTATTTACTGCTAACGTCACAAAACAATGTGCACTTAATGAGCAAACTTAGGACTACTTCCAATATAAAGGATATAAAAATGATCTGTCTTTTAATTTGCATTTTGAATGTAATTAAATAACCCTTATGAAAACTGTTTTGAGCTATTACCTAGTCAGTAATTGTAATCCCGTTGTTCGACTCTTGAGCTCTTATCCATACATAACCCCGCCCCCTCTCCATCAACCCACTCTCCCCCACCTTTGGTTACGCCACTCCCTAAAAACTTTTGACCACGTACCTGATGAACATCGACAGTTATAGAAGCAAAGAGAGATGAGGACAAAAGATACAACGCCATTCACTGGTCGGTCCATACCTCTACACAATGTTCCAATGTACATCAAAATATGAAGCAGTAATATGTTGGTCACGTGATCAAACGACAGTGCACACCATGTAACCAGTCGTTCGTTAAAAAATGCCGGTATAGATTCATATGATACCTGTAAGAGCAAAAAGTATGAAGTAAATAACTAATCTCTAAAAAATGGCAATTTGTTTTGGTATGTTGCTCTTTCTTAATGCTCGGTATGCGCAAGCGCGGACGGCGCATCGCATCTAGGCCTATTGCTACCGATTCTCCTGTCCAACCTGGCGGCTCAGGCCCTTGAAACAAACGGACGAAACTAGCGCCTTTTCGTGGACAACCCTTTTATATCCTCGACAAGTGCGAACCAAGCGGAAATGGACGAATTCGGCATCTCAATATGGGGAGGGGGAGGGGCGCCCTCAGCACCTAGGGCCCCCGCGGCCGACACCGATCCCAAGCAGGTAAATCTGTCAGGTCAATACAACCGTGACAATACGTTATGTGAATGGAAATCAACGTAATGCAACCCTTTCTTAGAAATTGTGGTAAAGCTAGTGTATGGCTAACATTGCGATCCAAACTTAATCAACAATTATTGGATACTTTTAACCTTACGCCAGTTTCCTCTTTTAAATTGATGATTTAGCAAAAGCAAAATACATGGCCCTCAATAAGCGGCAATTTCAACACCACTAAATCTTGGGGTGACTCCTGCCCTCACCAGCCCCCCCCCCCCTTTTTGAGATTTATTGTGGACTGAAAGTACAGGGTGTTTTTCTTTTTAGTCACCTTTCATGTATCTATAAGGGTTCAGCCACCCTAACGCCATACAATGACAAAGTTCAACGCAAAATGCAGCAAAAAATGATGATTTTAAGCAGAATTTAATTTTTGGTACGTAACAGTTCAAAGAAGAAGAATAGAAACATTTGAGTGCTGATAATGTTTCTATATAGCTATTCCGGTTTACAATATATTCACATTTGTAATATGGTTTTTGATCTCTGGAATGCTCCTTTAAGCATAACTTGACGATGACGTCACTCCTCGGTGCTGGTAAATGTTATTAATGTTAGTCCATTGTTTTATATATTCTAATAAGACAACGAACGAAACATGATGCTATAACTCGATATACATAATACAGCAACCAGCCATGGATGACATTCAGTCTCGAATTGATATTGACGAAATTTGTAATTGACAGTAAAACATGTTATTTGAAGCCATAAAAGTTTTTGTTTTCTTGCTGCAGTTTTTGTTGCATATTAGGAACTGACTAAATGTAACGTGTGTCATATAGCCAACGTATAGGAGAGACATGCACTTGAAGTTGATGAGCCCCGGATGTTCAGAAAATGTTTAATACGACATTTCTCCAAAAAAATAAATATTGGAAAATTAAAATCTAGAGATACAACGTGGGCTGATAGCAGAGTTTTTAACCATATACCGAAATAACTTTTCTGTGCTTAACATTACCCTTTAAATATAAAACATGACACGATGTTAAATATATAACTACTGCATGGTTATCTGTATGCTACTGAACTATCTGAATATATTGTTCTACACGAACCGATGTTTAAAAGACTGAAATATATACAATATGGACCAGAGGTACATACTCACCGAATTATTTTCTATTCCAAGTATTTGGCTTCTCCGTGTAATTCACCGAGCCGATCTGTCGTAATCTCAAACTATAAACTGAAATAAAGATGTGTCGGTGTTAAAGCATGTCACATGTATTAACAGTCTCGTGTAAATTATTGATTTTCTTTCACTTTTAAATTTCATTTGAAAAGAAGAAATACCCCCTGACCTCATAGTTTGTACCCTACATAACGTATAGACAGAACGCACGCACAGGTCACCTCGTGTTAACTTCTCCGTTGTATGACAATTTCTGAAAATCGTTACCACACAAAAATAACTTCAATTTAGAAACAACTTGTTTTACTCTACTTTTATTCCAATTGCAATATAAGTGAATAGAGATCTAAAATTCCTTTGTCACGAATTCTACTTACTTTTATGACGTTTGATTTTCTCTCTCTCTCGCGCACGGCCTACTTACTTATCGATATGGCATACGTACGATAGGTTCATTTATTCCAAACAATTGATTTCAAACTTGATTTTCTGAGAAAGTATATATTATCTTGGTCTGGTTTCGAAGGTGATGTAATCAATAAACCGAAAATCACTCCTTTTGTTCAAATTGGATATTTTATTACAAAGGTGGGGGGGGGGTGCACTTTTAAACAAGCATCACGCACATACCCGGCAATCGGCATAAATGGCACAATGCTATACTTTGTTTGTAAATCGCTCAGAGTTTACTATATACACAAGTGTGAGCAATGGGACAATAAGGAACTTAAAATGCCTCAACATATATAGACGTATACGAGACGGGTTGGGAGGGGGAGGGGGGGGGGAAGCAGTTGGTAAAGGTTACCTCTCCCCTCATCGATTAGATTCTTTAAATCAGCGCTTGTTAACCTGGGGTGCACGCAACCATGGGGTGCGAGGCATGACCCCATAGGGCCCGGGGGTACGAAGGTATAGGTATAAACAACAAATTAAAGTGGACAACGTTCATGAACATATGGCAAGTGGGTGCAAACCTTGAGTCAATTATCTATGGGTGCGAATAGTGGAAAGATGTACATATATATATGTACTCATATATATAAGAAGAAAAAACCCAATGGTTTACGTGTATAATTATATCAGACAATGTACTCCATTTATAGAATGTCAAAACATATTCTCTATTTGCTTATTACAAATATATTACAAATTATTAATGTTTAGCTATTTAATCCATGTAACCATGATGTAACATACACTGCAGTGGCTAAGGTATATAAAATACAGAAACACGTTAATACTTATACCAAGTTTATGACCCTCTCATGCAACAACACCGAAGTACGTACGGGGGCTAATTGACGGAATTCTGACCCTCGTAATTTCGCTAAAAAAATCACGTTTCATAATCATCAAATCGAATACAGACGTAATAATTTATTCCTTTCCGTGACAGATTTAATCAATGTTTTTTAATAAAATCATTCTTGTTTGGTAGATAATTTTTATCAAAAATCGAAATAGCACAACGTAGAGAGGAACTTGGGGGTGCATTGATTGTTGCATGTATATTATCGACATTTATATAGATTCCGAGATTCGTGCACACAAAATAATTATAAAAAATAGAGAAAGAGAACCAACTAAATGAGGGTCGACCGTCGGAAATGTCAAAATTTGATGACCGACAAGTAAGAAGTTTAAGGTTAACCGATCTGGTTACAATGATTATAATTAGGTCTATATATAGATTCGTATATAAAGCGGAAATTACGCTGCGGACAAACTTTCCATTATTCCTTCTATCCGCCCTCAACAACGCCACGACGGCATTTGCTACAAGCATGCTCACCGACACATATAGCACTTGTTTTAACGACGGGGTTCAATAACGTTATTTATATAATTATTTGAACCAAAAATTTGAACACCAAAAATTGCTCAAAGTTTTTAAACGTACGAACCTGAAGGTTCTGGCCCTTCAACGTTTTCACAGACATTGAGGAATGTTAAAATATACCATTGAATGTTTCACTTTGTAGGTAGGCCTAACTACCTTTAGAGTGGAATTACAATGAGCATCGGGTGACCCTCAGTAGCGTACCTAGAATAGTTGGCACCCGTGGTGGATCTTTCCTTTGTCACCCGGTGCATGAGATGCTGTATTGGTGGAGTGGGTTGCCCCCTCCTCTTTGAGAAAAGGTTTGAGGAAAAGTTTATGTAAGGTGACTTAGATGCAAAATGGTGTGAGTCTTTTGCAATGCGTTGAACTGATTACACAATGATTTACAAAATAGGGAATTTTTTTTGGGGGGGGGGCTGTGGCATGGGCACCCCTTGACTGGTACCCGGGGAGGAATCCCCCTCCCCTTCTCCCGTACCGTAAGAAAATTTTGGCCGAAATGCCTCCCAGATCGCTGGAAATGGCACTTCCCAGGCCTTGTAATTAAGTTGCATCTTATCATTTTCTATTTTGTCCCCCTTAGCCCTCCCCTCCCCCTTGGCTACGCGCCTGTCTCTCATTATCTGACTCGCTAGCATATTTGCTAGTAATGGATTGTGATATATCACTCTTTCGTTCAGGCCTATCTCGATAAACAAATTTCTCAATCATGTTGCAATCATAAATTTGTATCCTTGGGTACGATTTGCACTAACTTGTAATATATACGAACAGAATATATATGTCAGGAATTATGTAATCAAGCCCTGCAGTTGCGAAAGGACGGTTGAATGCACAGTACGTATTGATATTTTTAGTCAATAATGTTTTAGACTATTCGAGGTTTTAAGGATTTTCACTAAATACATTTGTAGTATATACTTATAGTTTTGATGGAAATGAAGTTACTCGGACTACACAAACGTTTATCTTTTCGAGATTTACTGAACTAGCCTACATCAGAAAATATTTTGCTAGACCTTACGCTAGGAGTATTCACGGACCAGTTCCGCTATATCGATAGTTTCAAAAGTATTAGGCCTATACTGGTTTGAGACTACCAACCGAGTAGTACTATAATTAGGCCTAGCATAATTAGATTAGCTGATTGCTTCCGAAGAGTCCAAACAGCCTGGTGCCAATGATTTCATCCGCACTTTCTGTTTTCTCAATCTTCATATATTTTTAATATCTTTGAAAAGTCAGGCAAAGAAAAGTTTGGAAGCAACTGGCAAATTGTATGCTACTGTATAATGCATAGGTACGGGTGCCCTCACCATAAGCTATATGTTGCACAATTTAGTTACTGTGTGGTCAACATTGGGATTGCACACATAACCTAAGCATACAATCAGTAAGATCTATGTACTGTCAAAGTGCTGTATATTTGTTGCACTGAGTTAATGACTGTTCTGACCAAGGTTGATATCATTTACCTATGGGCAATATGCCTAGGTCTTGTAAAGTGTACATTCTTTAATTTAAAGTAATGTACAATTTACAACATACCAAAGAGAATATGTTGCTGATGGCAGGAATCATAACAATTACCATTGAATGTTTGAGTGGTTTCCTTTTGAGCAAAGAATCAAGTTTTGTAGCCTACTGTAGGCGTGACGATGAAATCCCCCATTTTCGAACCAAGTGTCCCATCTGAAAGTCTAATGGAAATCAGGTGTCAGTTAACCATTTTTAATTATACTTTAGCAGTGAATCCTAATACTAGTAAGTACACCCACCACATTAATTTATATCTCGTGTTAAATCCATTGGTAAAAAACAACGTTCAAGAGAAAAGGAAAATGTCAAAATGTAGAATTTGACGGTAAATTTAATGTGTAGAGGTGGGTGTAATAATAATTTCCCTGTGAAACCCTGGGAATGCAAAATGTCTTAAATAGGCTGTACAGAGCATACTTCTGTACAGTGTGCTCCCTTATTTCATGTCAATATGCCATTCACAACCTCTGATGTGAAGAACCGAAGACCTGCCTACAGTCTAGATTTAGATACTTTCTCTGTATATAATGTACTGTTCATGGTGATAGAGTAAATGGTATACTTAATGATATTAAGAACATAAACATTTTGTTTCTTTTCCTTTTTGTTTGAATAGATTATGAAGCGCAGTAACCCAAGAGCTATGTTTTATGGAAAGAGGCAGAAGAAGGCAGCCACGCATGAAGAAAATTCAGCATCTGGAGGTACATTTTGGGACCTGTGGGCAAGTGGGGCACAATGGGAGGGGGGCATGTCCCCTTTCTGCAACCCTTCCCCATGCAGCCTACTATGTCACTGTCACTCTATCAGTGCCCCCAGCATGCATCCATGCCTCCACAAGTTACAAGACGCAAGTATTTTTCCCCTCCTTAAATTATTGGTTCCCCTCCAAGTCAGAATTCTTGGTTCCAGGTCTTTATATACCTTAGGATTAAATTTGAGATATTTGCAACACGAATAAATCACACTAAATGAAGTTATGTTGATGATACTGTGATCAACCTGCTAAGAAATTTAGACTTTAATGTGAAATGTTTGAAAGTAAAACAAGAAAGCATACCTTTTTGTTTCTTTGCACTGGTTTGAATATTGAGTAATTCTGTAATTAGAAGCATCATTAGAATTGTAACTAATTAACACCATAAGATGTCTTAGTTAATTAATATGCATTTTTGTGTATTGGCATTCATCAAAATATAGCAAAATTGTAACCCAAGGCAAAGTTACAGCTTTCATTTGGTTCTACAGATGATGCAGTTGATACCGATACGGCATTGGCATATTTCCGTTCCATGTTCAACTCGGCCAAGTTTAATGATAGAGTTCCTCCCATTATATTCAAGCATCAGTTGTACAGTGTGGTGAACAACAGAACCCAAGTAGACAGAGATATCGTGAGTCAGCCGGAATTCAAAATCTGTAGAAATACTTAATTGTGACACAATTACTTCATTGGTTGTATCATCAAATAATTTGTGCAGCCATTTTGGGTGGAGAGAGTGGGTAATGAACCCCACCCCCCCTCCCCCCCGCACCCATGCCCTCTATCAAAGCTTGTGTTTTATAGGCCTTAGCTAGAATAATAACAGATTTAATTTTCATACCTCAGTGGTTCATGTCTTTTTGGAATACAGCTGATTCCAATTGCAAATTACATACTCAGCAATGATTTGAAACAACATAACTATTTTTTTTCTCGCAGTGTTACCATAGAAACTAAAAGCTCATAAAAATTAGAAATTTTTATCACCTAGGACTGCAACACTGGCATTCAAGTCTGATATTTCATGTTCACTACTTTTTCCACAATTGTTCACTGTTTTTCTTAATATATAATATAAAATAAATATTACATATTGATTGATGTGAGCAAAGAAATGTATTTAACAGGAAATTGTGAAAGAGTTTGTAAAACAGGATAGTAGCTTAAAATGTGCTTCAAATTCGATACTGGTTCAAAATATGATTTTGTTATTATTTTTCAGAACAGACTTCAGGAGAAGAAGGAAATCAAATTATTTCATTTTGACGACGAGAGTGAAAATTGTTTGGTCTTCACCGAAGACTACAAGAAGTGTCTGAGAAATAGCAAACACTGTCCTCATGATATCACCGAGAAATTCATTTCTGTTTTGGTGGACGGTTCTACCGACCTCACATTTAACAAAACAACTATGGCCAGCTGGGGATTTCAAGAAAAAGATATCACGTAAGTGAGAAATGGCACTTTTGATAGCCCAATTTTTTCTTTCATGCAAGAGATTAAATTGTATATCATTGAAATAGTTCAGGTGTGGGTGTGACAATAACACCCCTGGGACTTACTAAACTAAACTGCTCAATATATGAGAAAACAACATTTTGTGCATGATATATTAAGTGTAACATAGATTGCATGAAATATTAAAACCCGATTACCTCATGCATCCAACCACCTCTTTCTGCCCAAAAAACACAAAATCAGTTTATAGTGATATTCTTTTCATAGTAAATCAAAGAAGGCAGTGTTTTGACATGATGAAGTAGTGTAAATGTCAAATTATTTACTCACCTCCACCTTTTCATAGGCAGCTACTTCATAGTGGACTCTTGACAGTCAGAGAGATTGGAAGTTGGTGGTTGGCCATTCCTGGAGCTGGCATTTTTATGAAATGTTACCGCAAAGGTATTTCAACAATCATTGTTAAATTTTATATTCCACAATACCACAACAATTGAAGATTTTGTTTGGGGGGTGGGGTGGGTGGGGAGGGGGGTAATGGGTGGATGTATGGGTGATGGAAAACCTTTCACATTTTAATCACAAAGAATTCTATAATATGTATCAAATATTGCATAGGAAGAAAAAAACCTTATCTTGGGACTTCGATGGGTTGTTTTTTTGGGTAGGTCTAGGTTCCATCACCTCTCATATAAAAAACAGGACCTGTACGAAGAAATCTTCTGGCTCACATCTAGTTTTATAAGAGGATCATTCCCAAGTGGAGTGTTGATCTTTGGTAATTCAGCTACTATTCTGTAGTTTCATCCGAATCTTTCAGATATTATCTTTTTGTCTGGGTTTCCCCTACAACTTGTTTTGTATTTTTAAAATATTTTGATTTATGTTTTCTTATCTTTGTTCTCATTTTAGGAAGGGATGCTATGCTGAGAACTATCCGCACAAGTCGTCGCAAAGAAATATTAATGCAGGTATAGTCCTCCTGTCCAAACCCTAACTTTAGGTTTTAATGCAGGTATTAGTCCGCCTGTCCAATCCCGATTATTAGATATTAATGCAGGTATTAGTCCGCCTGTCGTAACCTGAATATTAGGTATCAATGCCGGTATTAGTCCACCTGTCCAAACCTGAATATTAGGTGTTAATGCAGGTATTAGTCCTCCTGTCCATACCCGAATATTAGATATTAATGCAGGTATTAGTTCGCCTGTCCAAACCCGAATATTAGGTATTAATGCAGGTGTTAGTCCTCCTGTCCATACCCGAATATTAGGTATTAATCCAGGTATTAGTCCTCCTGTCCAAACCCGAATATTAGGTTCAATGCCGGTATTAGTCCACCTGTCGTAACCCGAATATTAGGTGTTAATGCAGGTATTAGTCCACCTGTCGTAACCCGAATATTAGGTGTTAATGCAGGTATTAGTCCACCTGTCCAAACCCGAACATTAGGTATTAATGCAGGTATTAGTCCGCCTGTCCAAACCCGAATATTAGGTATTAATGCAGGTATTAGTCCTCCTGTCCATACCCTAATATTAGGTATTAATGCAGGTATTAGTCCTCCTGTCCAAACCGGAACGTTAGGTATTAATGAAGGTATTAGTCCTCCTGTCCAAACCCGAATATTAGGTATTAATGCAGGAATTAGTCCTCATGTCCTAACCCGAACGTAAGGTATTAATGCAGGTATTAGTCCTCCTGTCCAAACCCGAATATTAGGTATTAATGCAGGTATTAGTCCTCCTGTTCTAGCCCGAACGTTAGGTATTAATGCTGGTATTAGTCCTCCTGTCCAAACCCGAATATTAGGTATTAATGCAGGTATTAGTCCTGTCCAAACCTGAATATTAGGTATTAATGCAGGTATTAGTCCTCCTGTCCAAACCCGAATATTATGTATTAATGCAGGTATTATTCCTCCTGTCCAAACCCGAATATTAGGTATTAATGCAGGTATTAGTCCTCCTGTTCTAACCCGAATGTTAGGTATTATTGCAGGTATTAATACTTTTTAGAATTCCACTTTTCTCTCAATTTAGTAAAGTAACCATTCACATTATTATTTTTTTCCTCGATATTTAAGGAACTTGAAGGAAGGAAGCTGCAAGCTGTTGACCCTCTAGGGATGAAATATCACCTGTATGACATTCTTGGAGCTGAACATGTGATAAAGTAAGGAAACCGTATACCCCCTCAGTCATTTTACGAGAGTTATGACGGTGGTGCAAACGGGGTGGGTGCAGCGAGTGGGGAGATGGGAGTCATCTTATTCAGATATTTTGTGTCCTCCAAAGATGTGGGAAACTTTGCAGGGAAAAAAAAGGAGAATTAAGCCAGTGTTCTTCTAATGATATTCTTGGAAATGATTAGTGTTTATAATTTTCTGTTGACGAAGGTTGTTGGTCGATTTTGGGGGTACATTTTGTGGTATATTAATAGAAGAACATTTGGACAATGATCACGTATTTAGTAGCGTGTGAGGTTGGACAAAGTGTTGTGTTCCAAAA
This sequence comes from Apostichopus parvimensis, assembly GCA_000934455.1. Lineage (NCBI taxonomy): Eukaryota > Metazoa > Echinodermata > Holothuroidea > Aspidochirotida > Stichopodidae > Apostichopus > Apostichopus parvimensis. Next base: position 89,921 of record KN885210.1, read on the forward strand.
TAATATAGCTCCGATTAACCTAAAAGTATTCCATTACAGGTATAATGAGGTATTGGGTGTAGTGGTGGCAATGGTTGGGGGAGGGGGATTGAAGGGGAGTGTAAATTCCCTTCACTTTTTCAGTTATGTTTGATTTATTGATTTGCAGTTAGATGCAGTGAATAAAAAAATAAAAAAACATTAAGAAGAGAAGAACTTGATGCAAATACCACAATGGTATACCACAATGCCAATCCATTTGAATTGGTAACAGAATTACACTCATTTTGCCCCCTCCCCACCTAGCCGCACCCCTAGCCCCACCACATTGAGATTCAGTCGTAGCATTATCTTGTCTATTTGTTCAACTCAGAGTCTGTCTTTCAATTCTTTTGAAACTTGGAAGGATCTCCCAATCTTTCAGATTTCAAGGATCAGGTCTATTTTTTTCTGTAATTTTCATGTTTCTTTGATTAATGCATTATTAAAATTTCGTTACTCTTTACATCTTTCTTTTAGAATCCAGACTACATCTGGGGTGCTGTTGAGGTATGACATGTGAACTCTGAAAGGTAACATGTGAATAACATGTGAACACCCTAAGGAGAGTACTGTAGAGGTACCCAAAGTTGTGATGACATGTGTTGATTTTGGGTGACAGTAGAGTAAATCAACTACATCTTGAGGTACTGTTGAAGCATGACATTTGAACTTTAAAAGGTGACATGTGAATAACATGTGAACTCCCTGAAGAGAGAATTGATCATGGTGAAAAAACATGTGAAGCCTCCAAAGGAGAGGTAAACCAAGTCATGTTGATGTGATCAGTTTGGAATTGACATGTTGGCTGATTGTTGATGTATCACATGTGAACACATTAGTGAGAGCAGGTGTGGCCAAAGTTGTGGTGACATTTGTTCATTTTGGAATTTACATGTGTCAGTGCTCCAGATAAAATGTGGAATAATGAAATAGCATGTGTACACATGTGAAAAAAATGTTTTATTATCCTGAAAGAAAACAAGAAATTTTGGAGCTAACAAAGTGGAAAGTATTTGTCAAAAATGTTATTAATCACAAGCCCAAGATTTCTGAGGTCCAAATGGTAGATTAGAAGTAAGAACAATACAAAAGCACTTGATATCTAAGTCGAAAGTATCACTGCGATGGTTTTTCTGAGCCACCATACTAGAGGATAATTTGAAACATTAGCCTGAAAGAAAAACAAAAACACAAGGCTTTATTTAATTTACCAAGTGAAAATTATTTGTAAACAATTGTTTTAATCATGGTGTTTTTATGCTGTCTTCGTTTGTATCTAAACCTTTACACGAATGCGGGTATAAAATAGAAAATTACTTTCATTTCTTATTATTGTTTATATTGGAAGGATCCTAGTTTAATTGAAATATATCATGATCGCTTTTTTATTTTTATTTTTTTATTTTCTCAGCCATCAGATTGATTATCGAATGTTTACTTTTGCTCTCTCTCTAGCCATACAGGTGACATGATAATAAAATGTATCGTTAGTTCGTTGAATAAGTGGCGTATATACATGCATGGAAAATATGTACATAGAAACAAATTTGCTTTAACTAATTAGTAATAATTAAAAAGAATAAAACAGTATTTGATTTCTCTCTATCGAGAATAACAGCTATTATTTATATCACTTTCTGTTAAACATACAGAATTTTTTTATAACTTACAAAGAGAAATTTATG
>KN885211.1:0-14276 GCA_000934455.1 Apostichopus parvimensis
TAAACTTCATATCAATATTGGCAAGTGCGTAGGTTTAGAAGTGTTTCTCTCAAACAAAACGTTCGCAAACAATGAAAGCAGTGTAAATCATCATACTTACATGCAGTTTAATCGGCATTAAATTATTAGAACGCATCTTAAAACCCGTACAAGGCATACAACTGTTTATTTAAAACTTGATAATCTGAAATGAATGAACAAAAAATGAATTATGCTCAGTTGCTTATGCATTTTACAATAAATGAAAGTGCCTGTAGCAGATGTCGCATCAAGTACAAACTTGAGCTACGTATATGATAGGGAAAACGTGATTATTTGTAAGGTAACATTTCACCGTTATTATTTTTAGATCGAAGTTCCCTGCCTCCAGATAGACCACAGTTTCAAGGTAGCACGCCAGAACGAGGTAACCCTGGAATCCGGACTTAGTCTTCCCGTTCTATTATCAATACGGAAACTGGTATTCACAACACAAGCAGAACACGTAATTACAAAGGAAAACATGTTCGGAGTGGTACAATATGGGCAACGGTGTCTTCAGCTGAAAACATTAGCGTGAGTAAACAGTTCATAAGCAAACTAATGGTTCAGATATAAGTGCATGAATTAATCAAAATAGTAAATATAAATAACTTCTTTGAAAATTGGTAGTGCATTTTTTTTACAAGTTATACTTCAATTTCTGTTAGTTCAGAGTACAAATTTGTCTCACTTGAAATACCTTAATAGTTTGTTTCAATCTGAGTGTTGTTTTAAAGTTAAAATAAAATAAAACTGTAGCAAACTGCTTATCCACTAGAGAGCCTGTGTAGGAGAATGTGTAAAAGTAAGTTGGCATGACCTTTCGATCATAACAGGATCTTCTTCAAAGGCTAAATGACAACTAACAGTAACAGACGGAAATAAAACAAGCACAGCATACAGACAAGTTAATGAGCAAGGCGAACACAAGAGATAGATGTAAGGGGATTAGTAGACAAGGGATGGAGAGAAGAAAGAAAGAAACCAACAGGGGAAGAGGAGATGTAGGAGATAAACAGTGGAAGGACAAAGAGAGGATTAAGGGAAGGGGGTAGGGAATAAACTGGATCGGAACAAGGACAGAACGGTGTATAGTAAGAATAAAAGGTGGAAGAGAGCTATAAGAAGAGGAGTGATGGGGGGGGGGGGCACAAAGGGAGAAGGAGGGGGGACATAAGAAAAGTTAGTCATGTCCTTCCTGAATGTTGAGCCCGTGAGGTTGAATGGTGCGAAGGCATTGCATCCACAACTGCTCTCTGCTGATTCGTACTAGGTCAGGACGGCTACCTAAGGATTCAATCCCCTGTGGGGACATGTCGTCAATGGTATGGTTGGGAAAGTTAAAGTGTTCTCCAACTGGGGTCTCAGTCTTCATGGTATTGACTGTGGATCTGTGACCATAGAACCGCTTCTTGAGGGTGGTTTTGGTTTCGCCAACATACTGGATGCCGCAAACTCTACGAGAGATCATATATATGACATTAGTGGTTGTGCAAGTGATGTGACCCTTAGTCTTGTGTGCGAGTTGCATGCTGTGGTTGGTGATGGAATTGGATTCAACAATGTGGTAGCTGCAGATGATGCATTCGAAGTACGATCACATTTGAAAGTACCATACTGAGTGGGTGTAGGGTTAGAAGTTAGAGGTGGAACAGCAGCACGCACAAGAAGGTCTCGTAGGTTGCGGGGTCGTCTGTAGGCGATGATGGGTTTTTTAGGGACGGCTCGTTGGAGTCTATCTGAAGTGAGGAGAATGTTGTGGTTGTTAGAGGTGATTTGCTGAAGTGGAGGAAGATTTGAATGGAAAGTAACAACCTGGGGAAGCTTGTTGTCGCAATATCGTCCCTTTTTGTTCTTCACTGCCAAAGTGAATGATCTGGAAAGGGAGCGGACTCTCTAAATGGCTTCACGCAACCTTCTGGCACTATGGCCCCTGGCAGTCAGGTGTTTTTTCCAAAGCATCTGTATGGCGAATGATTGAGGAATTGTTAGAGCAAATGCGACGAAGACGAATTGCTTGACTGTAGGCAATTCCAGACTTGCAGTGACGGGGATGGCAGCTTGAAGAATGGAGATACTGGTGTGTGTATGTAGGCTTGTTTGTTTTAAAGTTGTATAAATTTTAAATGTCGAACTTGTAAATGTGTTCTTCCTCGTCACGGATGTAATTTTCAAGCATTTGCATTCATGTTTTTACTATACATAAGATATGTATATTTTGTTTTCATTTAATCACAGATTCCATGGTAAATTTGTATTACCTCTGTCCCTAACCGTAGAGTCATTGATATCGAACATGAATTCAAGAAGTATTACCGGTAAGAATATTCCACAACACCAGAAAAATATTTTTATCAATGTATCCATCTATTTTAAATAATTTCATGTGTTCACTAATCGATACATATCAATCAACAATTCAAATCGACAACAAAATTTTAAGCTAGTAATACATATATGACGACGGTTGCAAAATTACTAAAATGATTCATAACGTTTTCTTCCCAGTATGCTGGCAACTTTTGGAGTATGTATTTCAGTTAGATGTTTCCACTGGAAAATGGCAACTGAGCTCAACGGAATCTTTGACTTCCGATGTAAGTAAATGAATTCACATGTGTTCTGTCATACAAATATCATATATATTTCATAACAAATGCATATTCTCCGAAAATATAGCAAGTGTACAGTAATGATGAAGGCTAACCTTGCAAACAGTGAGGATGAAATACAAAATATCCAGCACAGCACAATTTTTCACTTGGATTAGTGTTGATATAACGCCATGTTAGATGAGAACATTGACTTCATTTCGTGCTAGTGTATGTAATGATGCAATTGAGACTTTTCTGTAATTGAAATGTCTACTTCCCTACTACTCACAATGTAGTTAGTGTATTTCACAGTAAGAAGAAAACTCGACAAGCTTAATTATCCACGACATCGAAATCGTCTACTTTGGAATGAAACAACTTGGCAATAAAATACCAATAGCGAAAGAGTTTGTTTCTTCTTATTTCTGCTGGGATTAAAATCTCTGCGTCAATGGTGTCTTATTTTGAATTTCTAAATAGATTGTTGAACCCGAGGAGGATGTTGAGATGTTGAGAAGTGTTTGTTCCGGTGGGATGGCACTTAGACGTACTGATAGCAGACTCTTACAAAGAGCTAACATTCAGTTTCTTGAGATTGCATCGAGAAAAAAGGTTGTTACATAGGTTTTTACCGTATTTTGAACTGTTAACGTTTAGTGTCATATCCAACAGAATGCAAGCAATGGCGTTTTCTGCATTTTCCGATTCCACAAGTGTGTGATGTTGTTGTAATATAGTCCTATATTGAATTTAGGTGCCAAATTGTCGGCAATACGTGGCTCACCGTGAAATGCAACGTGACTTCTCAGATGTTTAGTAATGATTTCAAACAAAAAGAATCGACACAAGTATTAAATGTATTGGTCTAAGATAATATGTTACACACGCTAACAACCTCAGGTAGACTACATTGGGCATGGTGTTATATATCAATTATCTGTGGTGTGTGTATGGTGTTAAAAATGATGATTTTTTTTTAGGATTAAGAAACACACATTTTTAACAACGGGAAGAACTTGAAGAGAATATATTTATACTCAATTGATTGTTTCAAAACATTTCCAGACAATAAATTTATTTTAAATATGAATGTATTGAAAAAAGGTTGTTTCCTTTTGTCAAATAATCGTTATAACAATAATATACAGTATGGAATATGGTGTGACAGATTTCGAAGTGTTCATGTCAAGCAAAACGTGTCACGAAGAATATAAGCAGTGCAAGTCATTATATTTACATGCAGTTTTATCGGTATTAAATTGGTAGTACACATCTTAAAACCCATACAAGGCATACAAATGTTCATTAAAGCTAGATAAGCTGTCATGAACGAAAAACTAAAGCAGCTAATATAATTAAAAAACAGATGAGTTGTACTCAGCTGTGTATGTATTTAACTGGTCAATATAATTGTTTGTTCATGCAGGTGATTCATTCCAAATTACAACTAGTTAAGATCACCGTCAAGTTCTCTTGTTCAATATAGTGATGTTGATTTACAACATCAATTAACCAACGAGTCGTTATCCAGATTTGGCGTGAAGAACAAACTTGAGCTATATATATTATAAGAATATGTGATTATTGTATGCCAATATTTCACCGTATTTATCTTTAGATCGAAGTACCCTGCCTTCAACTAGACCACAGTTTCAAGGTAGCACAACAGAATGAAGTAACCCTGGAATCCGGACTGAGTGTTCCCGTTTTATTATCAATAGAAAAACTGGTATTCACAACACAAGCAGAACACAAAATTTCCCAGGAAAACATGTTAGGAGTGGTCAAATATGGACAACGGTGTCTTCAGCTGAAAACCGTAGCGTGAGTAAACATAATAATGGCTCATATTAAAACGCTTTTAAATAGATTAATCAATATAGTTACTGTGAATAACTTCTTTGAATAAAGGTAGTGCATTTTTTACAAGTTATAATTCAATTGCTGTTAGCTTAGGGTACACATGTGCCTTCTTTGAAATACCTAAATTTTATATTCTATCTGAGTTTTGTTTTAAAGTTTAATGTTTTGAACATGTGAATGTTCTCTTCCTTGTCACCAATGTAATTTTCAAGCATTTGCATTCATCTTGTTACTATATATAAAATATGTTGATTTTTCTTTTTATTTAATCCTAGATTCCATGGTAAATTTATATTACCTATGTCACTAACCGAAGAGAAATTGAAATCAGACTTGAATTCAAGAAGTATTACCGGTAAGAATATTCCACAACATCATAAACATATTTTTATCAATGTATGAATATATTTTAACTACATTTCATACATTTAATAATCGATTCATATCAATAAAAAAAATCAAATCAACAGCACAATGTTAAGCAATTAACACATAAATGACGACGGTTGAAAAATTACTAAAAAACAACGTTTCAAAACTTTATCAAACGAAATGCTTCATAACTTCCTTTTTTTGCAGTATTCTGGCAACTTTTGGAATATGTCTTTCAGTTAGATGTTTCCTCTGGCAAATGGCGACTGAGCTCAACGGAATCTTTGACTTCTGGTGTGAGTAGATGGTCAATCATGTTTTATGTCATACGAATACCATATATATTTCATAACAAATACATATTCTGTGGAAAACAAAATGTAGCAAATGTTTAGTAATGATGAAGGCTAACCTTGAAAACAGTGAGGTTGCAATAAAATACCCAGCACAGCACAATTTTCACTTAGAATAATGTTGATATAACGCCATGTTAGATGAGAACATTGACTTCATTTCGTGCTAGTTTATCTAATTATGCAATTAAGACTTTTCTGTAATTGAAATGTCTACTTCCCTACTACTCACACTGTAGTTAGTGTATTTCACAGTAAGAAGAAAACCCGACAAGCTTAACTATCCACGACATTGAAATCGTCTACTTTGGAGTAAAACAACTTGGCAATAAACAATAAAATACTAATAGTGAAAGAGATTTTTTCTTCTTATTTCTGCTGGGATTAAAATCTCCGAGTCAATGGTGTCTTATTTTGAATTTCTAAATAGATTGTTGAACCCGAGGAGGATGTTAAGATGTTGAGAAGTGTATGCTCCGGTGGCATGGCACTTAGACGTACTGATAGCAGACTCCTACAAAGAGCTAACATTCAATTTCTTGAGATTGCATCAAGGCATAAGGTGAATTGGTTCATTCAAATATTGTAACATGCAAATGCAAAAATATGAAAAACAATATAATCGATCGGGATCTACTAAAGATAGTAATAAAAACTTCATGTTGCAACAATTCTTTTACATATGTCTACATTACATGCATTAACAGATCATTGGTCTAATTAATTCCTATTGCCATTTTGGTTAGCTGATGATTTCTAGCGTGGGTCTCTCTTTCCGAATAGTAGCAATTTAAATCTTATGTTTACACTTTTGCCCGGGAAACGTAACAAATATGACATTTTTTCGTTAAATAAACGTGACTATATAACATCCAATTAAAATCAATTTTCTTAGTCTATGGGTATGTTTCATCAAACAATACATATTCGCTTACAAACGTTATTCATACAAATGTGGTTTCTATCTTCTTCAAGATTCCATTATCCTGTCTAGTACTCGATACATTTCGTGAAGCGGACCAGCACAGAATAACTCTGGAAAATGGAAACCATGTGCCCACACTGTCTACTTTAGAGGAAATCCAATTCAGAACGGAAAAGAGAATCGAATTCACACAAGAGCAAGTCGTCGGGCTACTTTGTTATGCACAAAAATGTCAAAAATTGAAGAAAATCTCGTAAGTTAACAAAGATTAAGTTTTACAATAGAGAAAGAAAATGTTGTTCATACTTTTCTTCGAGGATTTAAAATCTATGCGAAATATGTGTCAACTATTGATTTATTTTATACCTGCTAAGCTGATGTGTTAATTAATCATTAGGTAATGTACGTAATGCATAGTGGTTATTTTGGATGTTGATATTATCTTACGCAACATAAATACAAAAAAATAAATGATAGTGAAAACGATCATATTTCATAGCAGCTTGACGTGTATAATGTATTTGTAATGCAGTTTATATCTGATAAAATTGCAAACAATTGTAATTAATCAGAAACAGCATAGTTCATCGATGAAAACTTTTTTTCTGTAATACTGATAAAGTACGGGAGTTTCTTTCTACACAGATTCATTGACTGCTTGGTACCTTTGTGTTTTCCAAACGACTCCCTTTGGCCTTGTGAATCAGACACACTCAGAGGTGAGAGAAATTTAAAACCATGAACATAATGCAACGAAGCATGATGCAATTTTTTTGAACTAAGAATACAATACGAAAGGAAAGATATTTTGCCAATGTGTTCACTAACCTAGAAGAACAGCTTGTTAAGTTTGAACTTTTTCATAAACTAAAGATACAGCCAATGCAAACACAACCGATTAAAAGTTATAGAACGGTCACCGTACATATATGTTCATTTCTCGGCAGTCTTATGGAAACCAGGGGAACAAGAACTTGACTTAAATTTCACAAGAGGTAGATGGATGGTGGAATCCCAGGAGTACCTGACTCTTGAGGTATGTATGTTTAAACTTCACAATAAGTTGTAGCTAGATTGCTCTTGCGAAAACTAATAATAACAAGCTACAAGATCAGCTGAGTTTTGTTGCATTTACATTCCTCTTGGTATAATTCTAGAAATGGAATGACTTAAACATCTCATAAAACTCATGCAGGGAATTCGTCTTGTTGCAGTCATATTATAAAACCATTAAACGTATTGGCTATGCATTACATACAAAGTGTGCTACCATCAGTTCTACGCCTGTGTCTGTACAAAAAGATGTCATGGCATCTTTTCGAAGACATTGAATTTGTCGAGCCGTTACATACCACGTGTGACATTACCGGTTCCAAGTTATAGCGGTATGTAAGGAAGTCACTTTTATGTGTAAACATTAAGGAACAAGAGACCTGACAAACATACTTGTTGTCAAAAAAAGCATTTAAAAATTTTATCGTAAGAACAATTACACAACAGATGACTTTAAAGTTTAGACGGATAAAATTGATTCCAATGAGTTTGCATTTTATATGCATCTGATTTGTGTATTAAGAGGACAATGCGGAAGGGGAGGGGGACTTTTTGGTCTCGAAAATTGTATCAAGTTAAGATTACATTTAAAACTTACTAGAATGATATGGAAGTGTCCTTCAACCAGTCAAATTCAACTTTACTCTTGGACCATTCATTTGATACTGCGCATATACTAAAATATATATTCAGAAATTTATAATTGATTTGCATTTACAGACTAAGGACCACCGTAGTCTGACCAAAATGTGTTCCGGGACAGTTACTCTGAACACGAATGATACCAAAGAATATCATAGGTCTGTTATACTGTTACTACAAATTGCAGCAAGTCAACAAGTAAGATACCGTCATGTTATGAAATATTGATTTAATATCATTAAAATCCATCATACTTTGTATTTTTTTATGTTTAGTGTTAGCTGTTATGATTATTCATCTTCCACGTAGGAAACCAATCTGAAAATCTGACAAACTGTTATGTATACTGTCACAGGTAGAGAAATAACGTATTCAAGAAGCCTACAATTAACGTAGAAAAAACCTTACTAGGTCAACAGATCATTTGCTATGCAATAATTTTTAAGTGACGTGAAATACAATCAGTCAATTTGCTCTTTGCGAAGTTTGATTAGCAGATGAGGAAATTTGATCTGAAAAGTGAATATAGTGGGTAAACGATGATATGTTCCAAGTTAAAAGGAAATTATAACAGCACGTTCAAATGATGAAATACAAGGAGGTTAACTAGGTATGTAATGTCTGGTTATGCAAATTAGTTGCGTGCATATTATACACAGGGCCAACCAAGTAGCACCGTATTTCGATTCAACACGAGCTCTCAACGACAATCTGGTGTAAGGAACTCAACGAGTTCCATCCATCCTGAGAGGCGACATCTTTGTCAAGTTACTAAATCGTCCGAATCAAAATTGATACTCAATTGACCAAAGTTTGAATATCGTTCCTTAGACTGCACATTTAGATGAATTACATTTGGACAAAAACATAGATATCTATCGCGAACTGGAACAGTTCACACTGTCAGTCTGCTTAGAGTGAGAATCAACTTTCTATTTCTACGATTAGTTGCCTCCTCTTTTATAGTGTATTGATGCATTTAGTGTGTCTCTATTTTGTAAGAAACATTATTAGGCCAACATAAACGACATGGAATAATACATTGATTAATATAACGTTACTTCTTGTTCTTAAACTGGTAGAAATATTTGAAATATACCGCCAAATGTCATGTTGTAGTCTATAGTAAAGTAATTACAATACTATATTTTGGGGGCTTTGTTTGTTGTTCTGGAATATTATGTGACATAAACCGCGATGAACACAATAAACCTTTGACTGTGTACGGTTGTCTGGTAATTTCACAAATGTCTTTCCTTAGATCCAGATAACCAGTCTACTGTTGAAGTCATTTAGCTCAGCAGATAAAAATCATCTTATCCTGGAAAGTAGAAATCGCGTGCCTTTATTGCCCACCTTAAAGGAACTACAAATCAAAACTAACCTTGGAAAAGAATTTACCAAGGACCAAGTAATAGGATTATTTTGCTTTGCACAGCAATGCCAACAGCTGAAGAAATTGTCGTTAGTAATCACATACCATTTACTGTAATGTTTTTATTCACGTTACTTTACTGAACGATAAATTACCAACCAGCAACATATGGAACTGTGTTCTTGAACAAAACTTTAAGATGGATGATCCATGTATACATTGGCATACCTATTATTAACGCGTACGTACAACAACGCAGTGATTTTTGGGTTTCAGTGTACAAGTAATGATGTATTGATTTGGACGTATATGCTTGTAGATATAAGTATTATTAGCATTATGAGCTTAAAGTATTAGTTCATTTCATACGTTTCAATTGAAATAACTTACATTTTGGTTATATCACTAGCATGACATTATAGTTACATAAGAAATAACAGATTTTCATAAAATGGCGTAATCACTTAACACATTCACCACCCACAAACCACTTTTTGTTTACAGACTCGTTGACTGTTTGTTACCTGTGTCACTTCCAATCGGTTCTCTTTCTTCCCTTACGAAGTTACGTGACATTCAAGGTGAGAACATAAAAAACACTAAAATATGTTACTCATCACAAGCGATTTGTGATCCTTTGCGGGATACTAAATCGGGTGACATGATTAGATTGTAATAGTCAACGAAGAATATCAATGTATGGTAAATACATTTACCTTGTAATTATGTACACGATTTATTTTTATTAACGTGTTTGATCTATAAACAAATCGTTTCATGTTTTTTTTTTTCTTCCAAGTTTCATGGAAACCGTCTAAACCTGACTTGCATTTAGATTCTTCCAGAGGTAAATGGGTGTTGAACTCCAAGAAGGGCATAACACTTGAAGTAAGTCTTTGACCGCTTTCTTGAGTGCAATGATGCCTTTATTGTTCGTTTGTATCATTAGTTTGGCAACAAATTATAACATGTTCGTATAAATGCAAGACCGATCATCCAATTAACATCCACTTTGGCAAACGGCACCATAGCAACGGACACGGAAGTTTACTAGTTCATTTATATGCATGTAATAAAAATACTTAGATAAAAAAAATACAAATTGAACTTTCGATTAAAAAATTACACTTTTTGCCATTGATGTACGTAATCCGAATAAACAAGAATGAGCTCCATGTAGATATATGGTGCCATTTACCGGCATTATTGAGGGCCATTTCAACGTTAGACTATCTTCCATAATCCCATACTTTCGTACTCACACCATAGTCCACGTATACGTAGAATACAGTGAAAGACGTTATACCAGTAACATTGTACTTAACATAACATACTATTGTGTACATTTTTTTTTAGTTCAATTTTGTTTTCAAGGAATTAAAACGTACAGCAACGTAAATGACAGTTGAGAATACGTTCATATAATATTCTGCTATTTTAAACAGTTAACACAAGGAAAACTAGATTTGCACTATAAACGCATATTATCGCATTCAAATATCATTTAATTAACTATGAGTAAAATTCACGTTGAGAACCACGACAAGCTTATTTCAACGATGTATTCCACTTCAAGTAATGCGCATAGGATTTTTCTCCAATAAAATACTAAAATTAGTAATTAATTAATAAGATGGTTAATAAATTCCTGTTTTTTTTGGGGGGGGAGGGGTCTGTGGGGGGTACACAGAAACATGAAATGCCGTAACTGACATAACCAATAACCACGCTAAATGCGTGTACCCATGCGTACTCATCAATCTCACGCTTGTCAAAATCGGAATCTTCCCTACACGTAGAACATTTAAACAAGGCTAGGTGAATAATTTAAACGGCATTACAATATGAATGATAACTAAGTTTTCTAGGAACTATGATCATTCGAAGAGCGCCCCTCTCCCCTATGAACATTTTTTTTTGTAAACGAAACGGGGACGGTACAATCATTGGAAAAGTTACAAGCTTGATACATATGATGTTGGATACCAGTCCCGGTGTCAAAGTAGAGAGGGGTAATTTAGCATTTTCTCAAACCAAGTCCTCACCTCCCCTCAACCGGCTCCGTTTCGTCCATTTTCTGTTGGAAATATATTAGGCTAACACAGTTCTGAACCGAGGTAAACTTGGAATCACTTGAAATTTAAATTGGATACCTAACGAATGCATGTCTGTGCTAAGTTAAAGTAGCTACACTATAACAACAAATATTTGGAATCGCTAGAGCTAAGTTATGTTGCAGAAAAAATATAAGTGTAATTTTTCTTCCTGACATGTATTTTGGCTCTACACTTGCTACAAATGCTAACAAGAACTATCTAAAAGTGTTCAACTTCCAAGGGTTCTGTACTCCTATAGCCAAGAATATTGTACACTACTAATTATCAACCAAATTTTCTTCTTTTGTTGCTCAAACAGTCAATTTAAGTCGCTATTAAAATCGATCAACATCCATTTGATAAATGATGAAAGCATAACCATGGTTATATGACACTTAAGTTTAGTCACAATTTTGACTTTCATGAAAATATCCATGAATAAATATTTGGTTCATGTAGCATTCTTGCAATTGTAAGTATTTGAAACGGAAATGTTTGCTTAGCTAACTAATCCCTTTCAATCCCCCACATTAGCACTGTGTGATCTGCTTCTCATTAGCCCTTTCAAATATGTAACGCTATTTCGCTGAACATGTTCCAATGATTTAGTATGAAGGAAATTTCAATTATCAAATAGTATTGTTTTCTGTAATAAAAACATAACATATCCACCTGCATCATAATATATATTATATCCACCTGTGTAACTGTCTACCAACATGTACTATGATGCATTATTATTTGCTTATATGGTTGATATACATAAGGCTGTATCCACTAGGAGAATGGGAACAAATACCTCCTCCACCAAAGTATCTTTCATAACACACGCACAGCAAAGTCGTATTCAAAGATGTAGTTAAAATGAAAAAAAATGACATCACATGTATGCATATAAGTCATCTCTCCTAAAACTCATTTTCTAAATGAAAGAGGGGACACCTTTTCCTTCAGACCCTCCCACAAAACGAGTAGTAACATAATTTATTGTCCCTTTCCCTGCCCATGTCTCCCCATACAGCCCTAAAACTTCAATACGTAACAGAGGGTATTGCCTGTATGGTGTCAATAAGACTCATATATATACAATCGTTAATTTAAATTAAGTTCCGTGACCGGTGGTAGCCCCAGTTTGAATATTACCCCTCTAAACGAATATTTTCTCAAGAGAAGGGTATCTCCCTCCCCTTAGACTCCTAACCAGAAAGGACATTACAACCCCCCCCCCCTTTGCGTAACATCAAATCCGTACCATAGAGCAGAGTCTACATGGTGTTATGAAAGGTCAAAAGGCAAAGCGTTAATTTAAGTTAATATCCCTGAATCATACAATATTGTCGGGATGGGATTATCAGTTCCCCCTCACAGATTTCATCTACCGTTTATATTATGTGAAATTGTGATACTCAAGGGAGCAATTTTAAAATATTATAACTTGAAGTTCTTTCTATGTTCATTTGAAGACGCTTCTATTTTTATTTCCAGACCAAGGGTCAAAACAGTTTACGAGTTCTGTGTTCGAGTGTTGTGTATCTAAGGAGGACTGATTCTAAACCACTCCAGATGTCTACGATATTGCTTCTTGATATTGCATCAAGTCACAACGTAAGTCACTTATATTTTAACACAGCCATAGAAATATTGCTACTTCAAGTTACCGTTCTTATAACGGTGCATTGCAGTACCACGTGTCCATTACAAGCAACGGATATTATACTTCATCTACGGCAACTAATCTGACCTAGATTGTGAAACGTTATTTATTAACCAAGTGTCAGTGTCTGAGTAAGTATTGATTAAGACAATTGTAATCAGATTTCCCGTTATACGCAGCCCAGAGTATAACTGTTTTTACTCTCCACGACACACAAAGAATATACACCTTGATATGACAAAGTGACGTCATCATTTACCTAAGAAATATTAGCATTAACCTAAGTGAAAAAACTGTCAATAATGTATGGTAGACAATGAAACAAACACGATAGGGCCGTTCATTTATCTCCAAACGTTTTAAAAATAGCATTAATTAGAAAATGAGTTGGAACCCTGCAGACCGAGAGGAAAAATAAATCTATCATCAAGGAATTCGTTCCTATATCTCTAGTCTTGACCCAACACCCTCGATCCCTGTAACATTTGTTTAGGAAGTGCGCCCTCCATTTTGCACAACCAGTCGATATATTTCAATTTGAATATGCATATTTACGAAAGTACCATTTACCTTCTTTATTTATGGATAAAAAAGGATATGTATTTGGTTTGTCCAACTAATATTGACTTATTAAATAATTGACACAAGTTTCATGTAATTCGGTGCAGTAGAAGGAACGTTTGAAGAAGAATAGCAAAAGCCTAAACAATTTAAAATATTTGGAAGCTTCCTTTGACCAGTACACTCAAACAACAAAACACCTGTTCTCGAATGTAAACAACGCCTTACAGTGAACGTTGATCATCTGCGCACGTAGGCATACGTATATATTCCCGCATGGCGGGTGACGTTAAAATTACGTACACTCTGTGTGGAGATTCAGTTTGTACTAGTTACACGTACATACATACGTGTTCATCATTGTACTGTGTTACTGCTAATGGACTTACACCACGTATGGTTTGCTGCTGTTATTATTTTAACTTACGGTAATTATAGGCCTATTTAACGATTATAGGCCTAGGCATGCTTGAGAGATTTTATCTTTTCTGTAAAATTTGTCGTTGCATGAATTTAAAAATTTACTTCATTATGTAACCTTGTCTGTCTGAAATGACTGTTTTACTTTTAGCGAAGGCTAGCCTACTATAGTACTAAAAGTAATACTATAGCATTACTTAGGTTACGTTTGTTCTTCTTGAAATTGGAGCTTAAAGAAGTAAAACAAAATAGAAACGTCAGCAGAGTTGAAATTACATGAAACATTTAAATGATAAACCAGAAATTAGATCCCCAAAATGAGCTTGTTGAACCATGGAGCTATTCTG
>KN885212.1:17381-29855 GCA_000934455.1 Apostichopus parvimensis
TTGAGAATATTAACAGATCACGAACAAACAAAACTATTCTAGCTGGTATGTTATGAATGAGGCCATCATCTAGAAGGAGTTGGATTTACAAGGTTTACTGTTAGAAAATGAAACTGCGATCAAATACAATCATGAAATTCATTCTGGACTCACCCCGATAGGACAACTGTGTTATAAACTGTACATTCATGCTTCAAAGCACTCTTACTGACAGTATGAATATCATGCTATCAGCATGACATGAGAAGGGGGGGGGGGAGGGGAATAAAAAGTGGTATTTAGCATTCATAGAAAAGTGGCCCAATTGGCTGCTGACTTCCTTCTGAAACTGACAATTTTTTGTATTTCAAAATAATTGAAGGTATTGTTTTTTCCGGCTACTTATTACTTTGAATCAAATGAAACACAAAAAAATAAACAAGGAACCATTAAAAGTAAAGGTTGACTATAGTCTATAACTTTACTGCTATATTTGTTTACAACTTTCACAGTTTGCAAGGAAACACCTTTAAAAATTCATACCAGTCTTGTCAATTAGCTGTTGCAATACCTAGTTAGCAACAATATCATTAGGTCAGCTTCTCTGAATCCCAAATGACCTTTGACCTCTGCCAAAAACAATAGACTTTTTATACTAAATGTGGTACTTCTACACCCTAACTATGAAGTTGGTCAGACCTTCCCTTCTTGAGATATCGTGTATACAAGGTTTTCGCAATTTGACCCCGGGTGACCCCAAATGACCTTTGACCTCCACCAAAAACAAAAGGCTTCTTGTACTTAATGTGGTACTTTTATACATCAAATATAAAATTAGTCTGACCTTCCCTTCTTGTGATATCGTGTTTACAAGGTTTCATAATTTGACCCCTGGTGACCCCAAGTAACCTTTGACATCCACCAAAAACAATAGGCTTCTTGTACTCAATGTCGTACTTCTACACACTACATATGAAGCTTGTCTGACCAACCCTTCTTGAGATATTGTGTTTACAAGCTGGGCATCACAAACGCACTCACACACACACACCACACACACGCCATCATGAATGCATAGGTTACGATTATCATTGAAACCAAAAACACATTAACAAATGTTAAATTAAGATCTGCTGGGTTTTTCAATTGTGAAAATTGTTACTTTGGAACATTTCTTCCTATTCCGTATAATAAGGACAGAGTTTTCTTGCATACATTTTACAAGTATCTTTGGCTATTGCATTCCTGAATTGAAGTAAAGTCCCCTAAAATGAAAATGTATTTTAACTAGCTATTGGAACAATATATGCAAAGTAGTAAGTAAACTACAAATCCATGCGGAGCTAACAACATATATATACATATACTGTACATAGTCAGATGTTGAAAACCCGTATTGTAGTTTTTCCAATCAGGGGTTGAGGTTTCAAGGCCTGCCACTAGGTACACTGTAATGACATTTTATATTTGCAGGTGCTTTATTCACCACCTGCACTGATTAATTATCTTGCTAAAAGGCCTTTAAATGTAGTATGTTACATAATGGTGACGATCACAAATTTCAATTGAAATAAAGTACTATAAAAGTGCAGATTAGAGGGTATAATAAAAATGTCCTATAGATAGAGCAATTTTCTTGAATAAAAATAGCCTAAACAGTTACAACAAAATTCCCTGACAACTGGACCTTTCAAAATTGCAATGAGTTGGTATTGGTTTAGGGTACTTATATGGGGGAATAAATTTTGGATAAACTAATTAATCTATACTATGTTAACTTACATGTTCCTGTAGACATATAATTAGACTCACCATTGTGAAATACGATTATATCGAAGAAAATATAGGAAGCTCCCTTTTGATGTGTGATACTCTCGTTCCCGTCGCAAAGCTTCTTTGTAGGAAATAAGGTTACCCCTATACTCCAGGAGGAAATCGCCCTTGGAGAACATTTTAGCAGCAAATGTACCTTCTCCTGAAAGAATTTAATAAAGTACATATTGTATGAGCAGCACATCTTAGACATTCAATGGCACAGTGCCCAAGTTCTTCAAAACCAATAATTGCAAATAATAAGTGCAAGCAGATATTAATAATACATATATGTTCAATTTTGACCAACATAGAGATATATGTGATTATGACCCCAGCTTTTAGTAAAATAGTTAGGTAAATTCACTAAATATTATAAAAATCATTCCAAATATCACTACACAGTTATGTTAACATAATTACCTACCAATATCATCATTTATGAAAGCCACTGTAAAGCTGTTACACGGATCTTCTCCAAGTTGGCAATAGTGTTTAGCCAGCTCCAGGGAAGTTTGCCTAAAGGGGACATGCCCTCTTAGCCTCATTTCTACATAGAAAGAACAATTTTTACATCTTTAAAAAGGATACTCACATATCAATATTCCTGTAAATTAAACTCCTTGGATAGCCCTCACCACACCATGTGGCTCACCTCCAGTGGTGCAATTTGGTACCCCCAGTCAGGTTCCCCAATTTTACAAAAATCAATCCTTTACGTGCCCAGAATCTGTGTTACAATATGACCTATCCCTATAATCTGACCATACATGCTTTTATCGTAGAATGTTATTACAATGAAAATTTTAGGTCAACACCAAATTGCAAGTGAAATTAAATAACCTATAATATTGCATCTGGCGGATGCAGGATTTCATAGCTTCCCTGATATCCCTGCCTGCAGTACCAGTGGTAGAGCTACTGCAGTAGTAGTACTACCACTGTGAGGCCCTACAATAATCTGAGGTCTGTTATATAGTCCTATGTAGCCTAGTATTATATTTTAGTATACTATCAGTAATATTGGATGTAAGCCTGATTTGCCAAACCGCTGTATATAATGTATATTGTCATTCTTTATGTAGTATAGGTCTTGCTTGCTTCTCTGAATTTCGAGTTCGAATTTGCACATTCATAAATTCAAGTTGCAGGTAACCAGAACCACTATCTTGAAATTGTTTGATGGAAAATTATCTCCTATAAGTTAATGCATCTACAGCATAGCGTGTTCAATATATATATTTCGCAAATTGTACTATCGAAGTACAAATGTTTCAGAGCTACGTAGCCAGTGTGGGTGCAATAAACAAATGGTGAGCACATGGTTTCCCTGAGGTCATATATCTGTTACTATTTTATTTGATCTCACATGGTGTATTAATCCATTCTGAGCACTGGAAGGGCCCATTTAACTGGTTAAGTTACCCAGAGTTGTGTTTGGAGCCTATACTTAAGTATTCCACTGGTTAATTTAACAATATAAAGCAGTATGCATATTGTAGTTGATTAGATTTCCTAGAACTATACTTGAACTAGGCAGTGTTAATATGCCCCTGTAGCATGGTCACTTGTAATATAGCACACTTAAGGTTTCTTGTATTGGCCCCAATTTTAGCACAGTAACACTAAGAAAGGAACATGCATGGCAGGCTAATTTGTAGCAAGTCTAAACTTAATTGGGACCAATCATGCCTTGGTCCATATTATTTTATATTTATATATAGGCCTATTTAAGCATTGTAATCGGGTATGAATTTTTGTGTCTTCGGTTTTTTTTTCTCCCGCATAGGGGCTTGATAGGGACTTGATTGTCCCTCCTGATCTTTTTTTCTACTAAACTAAACTTATGTGTTCCGATCCCCCCTCCCCGAGTTAGTTTGATTAGAACTTTGAAGGATAACTTTCTTACCGTTTTGACCTTCTGTTAGGCATACTTCATACTCCACAAATTGTTTTTTCTTTCTGACCCTTTTGGTTTGTGTTTTATTTGTTGGCTGCCTCTTGTTTGTTCTCCTTGTTTTGTCGAGCTCTTTTGCGAAAATCCCCATCTTTTCGTAACTTGTGCCTAAGGCAAAAACAAACGAAGAAGTATGAAGCCTAGTACTAGTATAGTCAGTATTGCTAATTTCAGAACACTGCGAATTTCGGACACCCCTAAGAAATGCATGACACCCTACAGGAAGAGCCAAATTTCACCAACAAGTACGAAGCTACAGTTATTTTCTCTCCAAAATGACCCGGCGTGTGCAAGTAAATACTTACATATTTGTCAATAAAATGACGGAGATCTATGAAGTCTGTTATAATTACTGAAAGAGCAACTGCGCCACCAATTTTATCACCAGCGCCACACTGTAGGCCGGGTGTCCGAATATTCGCAATACTCGAGCAAAGAAATACCAGTTCCACAATCACAAGAATCTTCGTGGAATACAACGTGAAAACAGTTTGCAGGAAAGAAAGTTTGGCCGTGTATCGTACTATAACATACTTCTCCCTACATATCAAGTATATTTTCAGGTGATTTATACCAAATAGGCTTAGGTGTCCGGAATACGAAGTGCCCATGCTAGTAGTACTAGTAGTAGGCAAGGTCAGTAGTACTACTAGTAGTATTACATTATTGTATTAATAGAGTTAGGCCTATGTAATAATCGACCATGAAGAATAGACCATAGAAATTTCGGCTATGGTTTCATGTTTTTCCCCTCTAAAACCTACCGCGAAAATTGCGAAGCTGATAATCAATCTATATATCATAGAGAATCAGAAAAATATGGAGTAGGCCTTACTGCTGTAATACTAGACCTGTGGTGAAAGAGCAACTTGAGTAGGCTAATAGTAAAACTATTGGACCTATGCATAGCGTTAGTATTGCGAGATCACCATAGGCTAGGCCTTGCCTAGCACAATAACTGCAGTGTTACTGTTAGCCTTAGGCAAGGGATACTTAGAACTAACTTACACAATCATCCTTCCTGCTTAGCCTTAGTTTAAGTTGAAAAATGTTGATATTATACATTCAGATGCTCCACCAGCGACGAATCTGCATATATTAGTAAGGCCTTTATCTTGTATAAAGCCCGCACTTTAGCCTATGCCCAAGTAAAAGTCGTAGGCACAGACCTATGGGATATGCGTGCGGGCGCGTAGATCGTCGAGTATGTACTTACATAACGTATGTACAATGTTTGTACGGATAAATCACATTAAGCGCAATTAGTGTACTTGGTGGCGCACGTCTCACATGAAAAGCAGAGCCGTATATATAACGGCTCTGATGAAAAGATTTCTTTTATTTCATGAAACGGAAAAACGTTACATTTTATATCGCGTTTTCTTCGATGAATAACAAGTTGCACACATAATGCACAAACAAGATATATTGAATTTTCGAAGTCGGCTATCCCTCTTCTTGTATCTTTATCCTTTGTAGATAAATACATCGTCTCTTCTGCTAAACGTAATTAATAGAAGATACTTTTAAGGAAACCACTGGATTAGCTGCATAATAACCCCCGCAACATTGGAGTTTACCTGCCAAACATTACGTGTACTTCTTCCAAGGTACACATAACCCCGAAGTACACATAATGACCCAGTATATGGACACTTGGTACACCTAATACCTTTAATTGATTAATATATATACGCAGAAACGATGAAATAGGCATGGAATTCCCAGCGAATATTAAGCATTGCACCAAGATGATTTGACACAATTTTCTATATTGCATTAAACCATTAATAAGTCGTTATGTTAAGAGAACAGGCAAATAGTGGTAACGAAACATATCTGGCACCTTCTTAGATTTCTGAGGGGGCGGTATGTGTAATTATGTTTAAAACTTTACATGACTTTGGCAAAGGGACGTGTACCCTACCATTACCAGTGATCATGTTAGTATAACCATGACAGGGTATACCGGTAAAACGTCCATGATTAGGATAGTGTATATCCACCTCCGCCAACCCCAACAACCCGAAACGTTAACCATTGTCGGAGAAAGTCCCTAAACTAAAGAGACGTAATGAAGGCACTTTTCTGCATGTTTGCAGTAAAGCCTATTGTGATTAGTATTAATGTTAAATTGTAACATACTGTCCTTTCTGCGCAACAGGTTGGTACCGCGCATTAACTAAAATGCGTCTCTCAGAGAAAATTACAATTGTTGATTTCTTTTCTTGACAGTGACCTTGAGTTGTAATAGGTTGTTCTTATTTATGATATACTGTAATGTTATGGTTTTGTTTAAAAACCTTGTTTTGCTCTTAGGAAATGTTGCGGGCATTGTGAAGTTTATTGCATGATATCAGCATAGGCTGTTACTGTATTATTAACGTAGAAAGATGAAGATAATTAAGATGAAAGCAATAAAACACACACAATAAAGTAACTAAAAATTACATTTGCATTTATTGATATTATATTTTTTCATTCCCACATAGTATTGTCATAACACTAACAACAGAAATACCGATACTCCAAATTTACTGATATACTTATAGACATATTTGTATTAATACAGTAGAGTTGAACTCCAGTATGAAACAAGTTTTGTATTTATCGTAGGAAGAAGAAGAAAGATAATTTATTAAAAGAAAGATTACCGTTCCTTATTTTATTATCACCTTTGCCTTACGTTTATTGCCCTAAAGTATTGCGTAATAATAATAATAATAATAATAATAATGATAATAATATTAATGATAATAATAATAATTATAATACGTCAAAAGGGAAGCTTGTTAAGCAAAATTGACAAAAGATGTATGCTTTATTCCAGCAAATAAATTCTTCCCGATGGTGATTCTGCTGAATTGTTTTTTGTTAAATCATTGATACCTGCCTGAACTACTACTAATGAAATAAGTTCCAAATATCTTCTTCAAAGAAAAAATGTACAAAAAGTCACCCCACCCCTACCTACCCCATCCACCCACACATCTTTCAAGGAAGAGAAAATCAATTATAAATATTTCATCCCAACTGAATAAAGCACAATACACATAACTACAAATCATTTCAGTGAGTTATAGAATAGGATATGCAGTGAGTTTTACAATTTACTTCTGGCTATAATAACAATGAGCTTACCACTTTTAATATGTAATTTATCGAGCATTACCGGACACCTACTTAAAAAAAACCCTTTTATTTCGTACAATAGTGACTTTGATATAATTTTACCTCATCAATGTAGAGACCATCTATACATTAACTTAGCGAGATGCTGACATGAGCAACTTCTCTGAAAATATCTAGGGAAAAATATCTTGTTCGATTCTGTCGTAAGATACCATGCTTTAAAAGGGACTGCCTCATACTACCTCAGGGCCCCTGTATTGCCTCATACTACCTCATGGTCACTTGCATTGCCTCATACTACATCAGGGTCCCTGTATTGCCTCATACTACC
Source organism: Apostichopus parvimensis (assembly GCA_000934455.1). Classification (NCBI taxonomy): domain Eukaryota; kingdom Metazoa; phylum Echinodermata; class Holothuroidea; order Aspidochirotida; family Stichopodidae; genus Apostichopus; species Apostichopus parvimensis. Next base: position 24,593 of record KN885212.1, read on the forward strand.
TCAGGGTCCCCTGCATTGCCTCATACTACCTCAGGGTCCCCCTGTACTACCTCAGGGTCCCCTGCATTGCCTCGTACTACCTCAGGGTCCCTTGTATTGCCTCATACGGGTCCCCTACATTGCCTCATACTACCTCAGGGTCCCTGTATTGCCTCATACTACCTCAGGGTCCCTTGCATTGCCTCATACGGGTCCCTTACATTGCCTCATACTACCTCAGGGTCCCCTGCATTGCCTCATACTACCTCAGGGTCCCTGCATTCGAGTTAAGAGTACCCAAGGGACTACTTTAAGTGCTGCCTGGCGAGTTACGTCTCGACACAATTTCCTTGCTCATATTGATGTCTTTCTGTCTTTAATATCGCTAAATATGAAAACTGAAATTAAACCTAAAGGAAAACATGAAATCACACGACCCATTGAGACTACATTTGCTGCCTGCAAAACTCTTGAGAAATACATTAAGACAAACTTACAGATCCATTTATCCAATATTATTTTTAGTTGATATCCATTACCATATAAAAAGATTCAGAGGCACCTGTTAAAAAACGAATTGGTTGATTGAAACATACTTCGCTAACAAGTTGATGATAGTAAAAGTGCATCACACAAGGAACACCAGATCATAGTAGCCTACTCAGATTACCGATTACCCCACTCCCACCCGTCCCTACCCCACTCTCTTACCCAAAAACGCATTATTTTGATCATCGTCTCAATATACAGTTTCCTAAATAATACCCGACAGTAAATAAATGTTCCCTTCCACATAAAAAAGTACCTATTCCAGCAGAAGCCAGTTGAAGTAGAAACTAATATTCTTAAAATATCCTCTCAATAACTCATCGCGTGTATAAAAATAAGCTGCTACGGTATTTCATACTGGCCATTACGAATCTGTAGTTCTGCCTCTTTGCAGTTCCATCGTCACTAGAGAGAACTATCTATCTGGTAAATGTTGTTTTTTCTTAATCTGATACAATTTAGATTAACCATAGACATACATTATAAAGATACATATACAACTAGAGTGCAGGTCAAGTAAACGTCCGAATGTAATAAGTAACAGATAGATATTAGGATTGACTGTAACAAGCATTACTACTAACACAAAATGATACACAGAAATAATTTGAATCGATAGCAATGTCAAAAATACTTTATACCAAGGAGAGAAACACCAGGTCCGGTAATTACTGTTCAATGTATTTCTTATATTCGGTTATGTTTACTATTAGGAAATATACAATGCTCAAGGGTTTCGGCAACAACATTTATACTAATTCAGAGGAAACTTGAATGTCATGGAATATTCGCACAATGGGTTTAGTTCAGCCAACAAAGCATACAGACCACCTATTGTATAAGAACAATGCAAGCAGACAACTAAAAAAGACAATTGGAAATTTCAAATAGGTTGTTTCTACAACAAGAAGTGACGATTGCATTTTTCCATATAGTTTCAAATATTTAATAACAGATAATTATCTGAGGTATATAACAGCATTTTTCTGTAATAACTAATTGTCACCTTTTGACGAGTGGCCTTAATACAGTTCCATAACGATGAAGTTCATGTACTTTAGCTACTCAAAGTTCATTTCAAATATAATACAGAAAAAGTTAAAACTTCTCAAAGTTTGAAAGTGGATTTTGGGTGTGATTGTACATTCTTAGGCCAACGCAACTTTTAAAAATCGACAAGTATTCATTTATCCAGTAGTGGTCCATTATTTTGTTTCAAAAGAAACAAAAAATGTCATGTGTTGGTGGGATTGCCAGAAATTGACAATGTCATGTTAAAAGTTATCTAAACAACTCTATTATTCAGTTAAATGATGGTTGGTCTTGCATGATTTCTATACACTCTTCTACAATAAATGTGTTTGGATATAGATTGCCTTTAGAGCTATTCTTAACTCGAGATATGGTTAATTACAATTTTGTATCCTAATTTGACTGGTTAACCTTCCCTTACCACAGGACGTGGATCAGATTGAGGTGGTATGTGATGTCTACATTGTAGATATGTCTTTGAGAAGTTTGAATTTTCTTTTATAACCTTCTTGACATGTGATACATTTGGGATGTTTTTTTAACTGTTCTCTGTATTTAGAATTTCATCAAAATGAAATGTATAATTTTTAATCCTTCGATAATAACATTATTACATATGCAGTAGCAAATACATTCACAAAAAATATATACAGGGGCGGACTGAGGCGTAACTTTGCTACCCTGATCAGTGATCTAATCAGCAGCATGGGGGGGGGGGGTATTGAAACAAACGCCGCATTTGGCGTCTCAAACAAAAACCGGTGATTTCGTCACCTCAATCTGATGGCGCCTTCAGTGACTCCAACACCATGGCTCACCGGTCACCCGGTAGGCTAATCCACCCCTGGATATGAACCAAACGAGGCACCAGTTAAAATTGATAATATTACTCACGATGAAAGTAAACCCAATTATAGCAAATTAAAAGCATACATTTAATTATTCACAATTTTAGAATGCCACCTGCATATCATTCATACTAATGCCAATCTTTAATTAAAATAAAATTCACGTGTTATAAATACTACCAAATTTGATGTTACTTCCTAACCATAATCTCTCTTTTTTTGCATTTTCATTTCTTTGTTTAAACAAGCAGTATTTTGTTTCTACCCTCAACGGCAAGCAATCTAAATGAAAGAAGACATTGGATAAATATTACGTAAGATATAATTTCACCTGATTGCACTTAACAATATGCAGTCACAATTGCTAAGTGTCTATCATGCAGTTTGATAGCCACTCAATTGTAAAAACCATCATTGCAGATAATTATTGAAGAAATAAAAACCCGGACAGTTATGATATTTGTTAAATCAACTTCCTCGGGAACTGAGACAATTATAATTTACAATTTGAAGAAAAAAAATGATAATAATATATTACAAGTATAAGCAATTACTTATTAATAACTTATCACAAAAACATAACAACCGACACTTGTTTCTTCCTTATAATTGAAACAAAGTTTTTTTTTAGTTTTTTTTTACGAAGAAGTATTTAAACTTTACTTGTACAATATGAAAGACAATCTTGAAACACATGAAACTGAGGAACATACCCTGTACCAGAAGAAATAAAGTTTACATTAACGTGAAATGTTGGAAGCGTGAAATTTTAATATATGAACTTGCTTCGACATGAGTATACACCTGAAAGTGATCAATGAGCTGTGTTAATAATGACAACAAATTGTAGTGCTCTGGAGTAATAAGGCACTGTAGGAAATAAATACCATTTCATGTACCTAAAACGCACATGTATGAAAGTATTCGTACTGTTTTTAAACAACAACAAAATTTAACTATTAATTTCGTCAGATCTTATCTATATTTTAGCAGGAAATTGAATCATTTTAAATATCTTACTACTAAATATTTGCAATAGTTATATGTAATAGGACAGATATCGGGATATCTTCCTACATATTTACCGTCCAACATAGTCTAACAAATCTTTACAGATCTATTTTTGTTTCTAAATATGCTAAATGATTTTCACAAAAACATTAATGAAGATATCTGCAGCTTCTTCGTACCAGGGCCTGAAGTTAGATGTTCAATATTGTACTGTAAATTGTAAGATTGAAATCGTAAGAACTTGTTAGTTGAACATCGATCAAATGGAAACAGTATTTAGATTAACTTTGTGTGAAACAAGTTTGACATCAATCGGGGAAAAAAGTCTACAACCTCAAGAACAGATTTCAACAAGTTTTCCGAAACTTATAATAGCTTAAATGCCGTATGTATTTACAAATGATGATGTGATTAGATCATTGAAAATGATATCGGTGGTCCTGCATGAGGGAATATTGATATGGAATGTCAACATAGGCTTGGTGGGCTAACTGGGGAATGTTATATATATATAGATATATCAACAAATCCGGTTGTATTACAAATTCTTTATAATACGAACCGCACACTAAATACACTAAATACCGTACACTATTAACAACAACTTAGAGAAGCGCTTAATATTTTTAAGTTCACCAATGAAATGATATTCACTCAAAACCAAAATGTTTTATATTAGCTGAAACAATGATTAAAAATAAAATTTTCTTTGCAAGATTTGTTCTTTTTATTTCTAAAAATACAATTTAAAAGAATTCTCTATCCACGCCATCCCTATATTTCCATATATTTACTCCATCATTACTGTACATGTTTTTATATACCGGTTACCCAGATATGCATTAATTTCTGAGATTAATATGGCCCTACACCTAACCATTAGATCCTCAGTGATTTAAAAAAAAGAAAGCGAATAAAACATTCTTGGAAAACTTCATTCAAATGAAAATGATATAGTAAACAGGCATTATATACCGTGTTTATTAACAATGTTTCTTTAACTCGCTTTATTCCTGCTAAAGTACTTAGGCTATACCTAAGTTCTGCGCGTGGAAAGTACGGCTCTCAGTGCACATGGATGGCGTATGGTTGGTTCATTGTCGATGGTGAAAACTTTCTCTTCTCTTTAATTAAAAAATAGTTAATCCTCGTCATCTTATATCCATTCTTCTTGCTTTATTACGAAACTCTTTTTTTTCGATTAGAAGAGTAAACGCTACTGCGTTCAGCTGAGCGAAGCTTATTAAAAATAGTTTCACGCTTGTGCAAGTCACGGTATGTTACAAGTGAACCACTACATCGTTTATAGAGCTCTCGAGTTAAATACAATTGAGTAAAATATACTCTTTTTTGAGTGTGTCTACTTTATATATTTCCATTATGTTGTTAAGTTCAGTGTCCAGAACACACTGTCATGACAAGGCAGTTGGCAATGACTCTATTTTTGTTTTAGTTCGTCAGGCTCCCTTGGTTACCTTAGTGACAACCACAAGATGTGGCGACCATGTTGTCGAATTCTTTTAAGACAACATTACTCTCGTCTAAGTACAGCACATGTAGACTAGCGAACTCGTGAGGTACGCAACAAGGGTTTGGCAATAGATTTCCCCGGCGCTTGATTCCTTTTTCGTGCAACATGGCCTGTACAGTTGCGTGGTTTGTAGCGTTGAATGCAGCGTCAAGTGGATACGGACAGTAACCGTCGCAGAAGTTAGCTGCATATCCTGCAAAAGGGGAGGAAAGATAAGGAAACGTAAAATAAGCTGACCGTCGAGTGATTTCAGATCTGTTTCACGTCGCGGTAATGAATACAATAAGCTAATCTCCTCTCCCCCCCACGCCCC
>KN885212.1:30065-47672 GCA_000934455.1 Apostichopus parvimensis
GTAGCATGAAGAAAATGGAGTAGAAAGTTTCATGCATTACTCCCATTAACTACTATCAATGCGGTTTCTAAGAATAGACACGTGTTACATCAAAATGTTGTCATATTCCACACACAATATATATTTATATAAGGGAGGGGGGGGGGAGAGAGATATTATTCTTGATACTCTTTCAGATTAAGCCGTATAGTATAGTCAACACTATCTATATCCGTAAACATGATTTTTACTGAAATATACGTATTCAATATTAATGAAATAACGACAATCGCAAAACAGGAGTGAATCTTTCTAGGTGAAGTGCGCCACAGTGCATGACAACCATTCAATAATTTCCTTTTTGAAATCGGTCTTTCGTTGATATTTTCTTTGATGTCATTCAAGTACGGTGAGCCCATCTACTGTTCAATGTATAAACTTACAACTAGGCCTATATCTCTTCTATGAACATTGGTTGTCACAATCGCAACACGATCAAAGCGGTATTTATAGTATCTAGTCAGTCATATCCGTTTCATTATTATAATATAAGCAACTTGCACGAATTTGTACCTCGCTTTAGTGCGGTATTGTCTATTTTTTCTTTTTGTATTTACCATACAGGCATATACGTACCATGTATAACGGGTACAGAAGGAACAACCTTTCAGCAATAGTTCAGATCACTATAGTACCAGGAATACGCAAACAAGTTCACAGTTAGTTTATAATAATGGTTTTGTGTTTATAGTTAGCAATGCTCTGTTTCACACTCCACCCGACACAGTTTTTTCCCCCCATTCTAATGAATGATAAATATTTTAATAAAATATATTCTATCGTTGTCAGAGAAGTCTAGCCAGCTAGTTAAGAGTATACTGAAGGGTCTCCTATATTAAGAGAAATTTGTACACAGCATTGAGTGTGTGATCGACCAATCTGGTGCCTACATGACGTAATGGATGACTTTATAAGTACCAAAATTACAAAATTGATTTTCATAACTTTCAGATCGCTAAAACCAACATCTAACAGTGTAGGTTTCACCCCTGTAATTACTGTCAGAAATGGCGCCTGAGAAGGAATCAGTCCAAAAGAAATAACTTATCGTTGACTAATGTAAGAGGACAATATATATTCCGAGCATCATGCTAATGAAATACGTACATTGCATTAGCTTAGTGAACTTGAAGCAAACATGCAGGTGTGATGTCATTCAATGTTAACGACTTTCTCGTAAGAATAGAATACAAATATCACCAAGATGCTTAGAATATTTTCATATTTCATTAGTCAAAATAGGCTTTCCTCTGGCGTATCGTTACGGTATTTCGTGAATCAAATTGGCTGGAATACATAGTCTAGCACACATGTCATAGGGTCAAAACATGGTTCTATTTGTTCGTGTGCAGACCTTAAAAAGGGATTGGCTCAGTTGTCATACATGTTTATGTTATATGAAATAAATAAAAGAAACACAATGGTGAAAAAACTGTTCAAATATCTTTTTCGGTTAAATAGAAATTCAAGTGTAAAGTTTATCAGATTGTGTAGAAACTGCTGAAATCTGACTATAGCTGTGATGTCACATCCTCACATTCCTGAAAAGTCTTTGTTTTTTTTTCTAAATATTTTGTGAGATTTCATGACTTTCAACCAAAAGATATGTCAGGAGATCTCATATTTGTGAAAGGAAGTATTTGAGATTAAACATCTGAAGAATTTTCAAATGTGTTAAAAAATGTAAATAATTTTTAAAGAAATATATTCACACATGTTAAGGAAGTGAGGATGTGACATCACACCCTCACAGTAAGTCTTTCTACACCAGTCATTTTCAAAGAAATTTTGATATCTTCAAAGTGTCATATCTCCTTAACAGAGCATGCTATCGTGGTAGTTTCTTCACTGTTCTTTTTGTCTTTTTGTGCTCTTTCATACAAAATAGACATGTCAAACACCTGAACCAATCCTGAGTTCATAACTTTCTATAAAACAAGAGATTACAAGCAACACCATTTATCCTTGACAAATTTGTAATGCATTGTACAACATATGTCATTTCGAGGCCATATAAAGCTTTTTATGTTTTCTCAACTGAGTTTTGTGTTGCATCAGAGAAACCTACCAAACAGAATGTCTATTAGACTGTTTAGTCCAGTCACTTCAGTTGATGAATCTCAGCTGTTTAAAGGTCATTTCGCAAAAATTAAAGTGATAGAAAAGAACCTGGACTGATATTAATTTTTTTTTTAAAGTTAGTGTTTTTTTTTTTTACAAAAGATCATCCACATTTGAAGTCAAAGCTCCTTCAAGGGTTTTTCCGTGACTTTGTTAAATAGTCACAAGGTTTAGACACCTATGTTCATAAAAATATCGAAAATAACAATAAATTTGTTATTCTTCATCTGAAGGTAATAATCTAATTAAATACAATCAAAAGTCAAACCTATTGTACGCTAGAGATGATTGACTTTTTTAAGCTCGTATCGTTTATAAGACAAGAAAGAAAGAAGGTAAAAACAATTGATTATACCATCAACTAAGTTTTCTCACAAACGAAATATGATTAAGATGCAATGAAGAATGACCAAGCCGTTTAATAAGTTTGTCATTCATTGGAAACCTCTCAAAACATGGAATGTTGCTTTAAGTTTGCATTCCCATTTTTTTTTACTGTTACAAGATGTTGCCAGGAGTAACAGATTAAAAATTGGATAAAGTTGTTAGAGAAAATATATATCTAAGTGTACTGTATTCATCCTTCGAATCCCCCTCCAATGGGGAAATTGACAAAAGAACAATCGTTGAAAACTTCTAAGAGCGCGCTTATATACGCACTCACGTGTGCGCAAATTGGATTGCTTTGGGACGCCAATGGGGCGAATCTAATTTGTGGTTGTTCAGCCTGGTTGTTCCTTTTACCCTTCTTCATGTACATATGGCCAGCGTTTTATTTTCAGAATCCTTCTATTCAAACTCATGTCTTTGTCAATCACTATCCGAGCAGGAAGGTCGACACGGACTTTGTGCCGCTCTTCAGCCATTTTGACAGAAGTTTGTGGGTGGGATGTATAAGGCAGAGCTTTCGGATATAGCTTATTCATGTCAAGATGAAGCAAAGTAGAACTTGCTTCGTTACACACGATTCATTAGATTTGACATATACGGTACATCTGTGAGTTGATACGTGTAGTCTTTCCATGGTTAATTCATATGAGTAGATATAGACCGAATTGAAAGACCTTTATTTGCGAGGTAAACTTGATCTTTTGACAGGTTGAAATGATGTCATTTATTCATTCCCGACCTTTGCTGTCCCACATCCCGTTCACCCACCGACAAGGTCTTCTGGATATATCGTAGGGTTTGATTTAACGGTTATCAGAGACTAGCCCCTATAGACCATCGTAGCAGATTGAACTTAAACAATTAAAAAACAATTGTGGTGCATCATGGAATTGCATGTTGGGCAACCCTATTTTTTTTTTTTTTTTTTGCTGATAAGGTAAATTTACTGTCGGATCCAAGCAGATGTTTCATTTAATGAATAAAAAGTGCGAAAGACAGACAATTTCCAATTTACCTTAATCATGTAGCTAATTATACTACTACTAAAGAAAGAGCTTTTTCCGCGGTGGAAATGAAAACGATTGAATCAAATTCATTGCTTATACGTGGTAAACTACAGGAAGTTGTGTTTGTTCGTCTCATTTTGACTTATATATCCTACTTGGAAGAAGGTTTGGTATATATTCTGGCGACCAACACAAAACATAACATGGCCGGATCCATGATGATAGAAGGATAAGGGTGTGGCCCTGTGGTTGTTGAAGCGGAGAGTTCTATGTATTGAGCTGTGCCCCCCCCCCCCCCCCCCCAAAAGGGAAGGAATTTAAAACTTCAAATGGTGCATTCAAAGGCCATGAATTAGGTTTATAGTCAGGTTTTAACGCAAGATTGTGCTGATAAATACTTTTGAATTTTTATGTGCGTTTGAAAGAGGGGGGGGGGGGGGGGCGGGGATTGCACATCTTTTCCCCCTTGATCCGCGCCTGAAAGCTGCTATAGCAATGCAATGGAGGTCCCATGGTAACCGCACAGCAATCACCACCAATTAGAAACAGTTCCAAGTCTCGGGTGGACGATCATTGTCCAATCAATTCAGGAATCAGTCGTTGAACAAATCCTACCAACTACGAACTTTTGTTGAGAAAAGAATGGACATCACTGTGACCAGTCAAGCGATTAACATGGTATTGAAGGACTATACTAAGCCCTGACTTGAGTACTTGTAGGACCATCATTTATCATGACTTTTCAAGTCATTCTTAGAGGGATTTGTACCATTTATCTCGATTTTTAACCAGGTCAACAATCCTTCAGCAAGAAGAATACCCAGACGAGACCAATCAAGAAAGGCGACGGAGAGCGAATTTGCTTTAACTGACAAAATCCGCTTTTCAGTGAGAGAGAAAAAAAGGGGGGGGGGGAACAACTTTAAAGAACTGTTAGACCTTTCATTGGTTTATATGGGATAGTCATAGTCATTTAAGGGACGGTTTTATCCTTCTCAAAATAGTTCATACGGGAACACGTAACTTCTCCTTGGTATACATATGATTATGGTAAACTTGCTCTCAGTATATATAGGAAAACTTTCTACGTTACAGATGTTCGGATTTTCCCTTCTATGATGCTTCTCGCCAGAGGGCAATTAATTATGAAAAATTAATGCAATGATCATGATCCCTCACCTTGTTTTTATAGGGGTGAGGTGGGGGGGGGGGGTTAATGGTAAAATTAAATTAATTCATTTTAAACGTATACCTATATACTTCCTTTTCCTTACCTGTGCATCCCGTATTAAGGTTGCCATTATATATGACATCAACTCTCTCTTGCTTTTACGCTTGCAGAAATTGCGTCATCGAGCAAAAGGCAAAACATAAGTTACTATCATGAAACCTCTAAATGTCAATGTTGCTTACCTGTTGGTGCAATGATCCAAGTTTCCCATCCAACTCTTACGAAGTCGACTTCAAATTCATATAACTTGCAGGTCCCTTTCGATTTACTTCTCCTCTTTTTCGACTTGGACTGTCTCTTTCTCCTCTCCTCTGCGTCTACTCTCTCGGTGTCTTTCCTCGCCCCTCTTCTTACTCTCTTGATTAGCTCTTCTCTCGTCAGTGCCACCTCCCTCTTCTTCCTGGAATGGGTTCCAGATGAAGATGGTACTTTGATGTCTCTCACCGGTATCGCCGAATCTTGCAAGAAGAGGACGAGCAATGGCCTCCGATCTCCGTGCTTGGGATCTTTCGCAAATTTAACGACTTTCTTGGTCTGAAATTTCTCCTCGAAATAGTCCCTGACTTTCACCCGGAATGCCTTCTGTATCTTGTCCCCTTCTTGGGCAACAAATTCATGAAAAGCGGATGTGACGTTGAAGCTGACAAGACCAGAGTATTCGATCTCCACAAACCGTTGGTCTAGCAACAGTTTATTATCTGTCGTAGAGTTGATGGCGTCGGGCCATTGTATGACTTGAATCATCGACGGCAACGTCGTGTTATCAAAACCGTTAAGTCTGTCGGAACGAGGTGCTAATTTGTACAGTCTTAATTCGGCACTAACGACAGTCTCTCGCGCCAACACACCGGAAATGTCGAACTCATAAATGTTTCGCCTTCCTCGATCGGTTTCTGCATAGAAAAAGAGACCATCGTGGTTATTTGAATATCATCCGGGGGGGGGGGGGGGGGGTACAACATAAACATTAATTGATTAATACTTCGTAAAAAAAATGTTTGTAGATTTGTTTGATGTGTCGTATCTTAGTTTTCATTTCAAGGATCTTGTACCAGTTCTCTCCGACTAATACGTACAATTGTTTCTTTTATCCTATGGACAGACGAAAATTAAATTAAAAAAGAACTCTCACAGAGCCTTGTATGCTTGTCCTCGTAATCATACAAGGGTGGATTCTGATTGCTGTTGTTGTCCTGTTACAAGTTTCCAAGCATGTTCTGGTTTCTGTGTGTACATTTCAACGTGCTAATATGGCATTATGTCAGAATATTAGATTATTCTCACTTACAAGGGTGCCCACCTGTTTGTTTCAACGTTAAAGGCAACTAATTACTCCTCTAAGCCCCATTCCAACCCACCCAAACCCCTTCCAGCCCCTCTCTCTCTCTCCTCTCTCTACTCAGGCCACCGTTTCTCTCTCTCTCTCTAACTCTATATATACATGAAGTAGTGAAAATAGTTGAACTATGAACTAAATTCTCCAGTTTGAAATTGAACCATATACAAGCTGAATTATAGAAACGGACGAAATTGAAATCCATTCCTAAATAGCACAGACATGGTAAATTAAAGTTGGATCGGACATTAAACACAGATATCAACACAATTACTTTCTACTATCGTCATCGTAACCGCCATCGCCATCATCATCATCATCATCATCATCATCATCATCATCATCATCATCATCATCATCATCATCATCATCATCATCACGATCAATTCCCCTGAACACATTACACCATTGGCATAACTTCCAACGTTACCACCCTCGCTATCACTGTCCTTACCACTATACGCACTTAACAACAACCATTAATCACAATCACCAATCTTTAACATCGCCGGACGTATCCACAACACCACAAATATAATCATGACCTTATCATCACTCAAATGTGAACTATTACAACTATCATCACCGTAAACAATCAACAGTACCACCAGGCTACCATCATCACCACAAGTATTGACCATGGTTACCATGATTACTTATATTATGATCTAAATTTCATATCGTATTTTCATTTTTCTTTCCCTACCACTGTATAGGCCTATACAGGTCTAATGCCTTGACACACTGTAGAAGATCAAAGCGGCCAAAAATGTATCAGCTGCAAAGATCTGTGTAACGTTTCGTTGACTTAACCGTAATCTCTATTGTAGTACAGTTGTCCCACCACACACAGATGAAAGAATACATTGCTACCCACGGTGCCTAAGAATCCTACATTTGTCTTTTTCCAACGTTACAACTTATACGCCGAGCGAGGCCTTCAGCTTTCCTGTATGGGGTAAATAGTGCCTGTGTCTTGGTTCAGTGACTCTTGCCCGTTAGGATACTAGTATAGTAGTGGAATTCTTTGTTCACTTGATATATTTTGAACTAAAAAAAAAAGAAAAAAAGACGAATTCCTTTTGCTAATAGCTTTTTGCCTTATACACGTGTAGTGTTTGTCCAGGTGACACTAGTGTGGTATTAAGTCCTCGAGTTACGCGTGTTAACACAACACGTCGCAAAAGGTGTGAAGTGGGTATTGGCAAAAGTGACTCTTTTATCTTGCTTACATAAGTATACGGTCTTAATACGGTATCAAGCTCACTCTAATAGGTCTAAGAAAGCAGTTTAACGGAGAATGACCTGTTTAAATTACTCATTGACAACCTATTAATGACCATTTGCAGGTATAGATTTGAAAGAGGATCTTTACACCTTTAATTCTTATATATACACTCACTGATATTATCTGCTAATCCCCGACATATCAAGGCAATCCTCTGCCTTTTGCAGGTTTTAAGTACTAGCTTCAACTCTCAGTTTATATCAGTATAAATTTTGAACCAAATCCTTGTTAGAAAACGAGCAATATAAAACATTAATAACAATTCTCAATTTTGCCTTACCTGGCGATCACTACAGTTTTGCAAATTGATCAATTTATAGGATTGCAGATTGAGAAAAAAAAGTCACATACGTCACCACTGAGCTCTCTATAGGTGTACTCAAAGCTAGTCCATTTATAGCCAGTAGATCGAGTGAAATAACATGAGTACAAGTAATAGTGTTATTCTCCTTGGTACGAATACAATTAAATACAAATAAATACAAACAAATGAAAAAGGCTATATAAAGCTCGTGTACGAGTACGTAGACTTGCATGCATATTGTACTCCACACAATATTGCCAATATAACCCGATTAAGAGTACATATATGCATGTAGACAAGTACGGGCAATGCAGGAACTATGATATGAAGCGAGTACGCGACTACGTGTACGTACTCACTACTCAAGCTTGCGTTAGTTAACAACTGCAGTCGCCGATTTTAACCAATTCTGCTCACACACTTTGTTACAATGACCGTGGCGTTCCAAGTACCAACCGACGTCTTCATGATTTTCTTATTGAATGACTTGACCAGTTAAGGACGAGAACTATGCATAGAACTGTTAAACCAATGTTCATATTTCAACGAAAAACTGATAATTTAAGTTAATATATTGTTCAGTCTACACTTACCAGTCATAGAGAAGAGATTCATAAGGGCCTGCTCTCCCCTAGAACTCGTTATACTTTGCAATTTCATTTTTTCCCCATTCTCATGGCAAGATCGTATACCCTTTAGAAACTTTCTATAATTACATAACACATTCATAAGAAGACTACCACTTGAACATTTTAAAAGCACTGAGTATCATAGACGTTAGTAAAATTATCAGTTGCCACGCTTGGAAGATGTAATAGCCCGCCTAGAGTTACTTGGAATCGGCAACATACTATAAGACCACGTGACTAGTATTAACGCATCAACCTTCTAGTTTTCTCACTCACTCACGCACTTATACGCTCTCTTCATTTTTTCTGCATTAAATATAGGGTTATTGTGCAGGGTTTTAATGGAAGTATGGCAATACGTTGTTGTACAGGTTAAAATTTCATTAACCAGCGGTCAGTTTTGTCACAATGAGAAGCACTGTACTGCATGGGTCAAGCGGTACTCTGAACATATACCAACACCTGCTGCATACTAGAGAGAAGAGCCTACAGGCTACACCTTCGACAACTCCTAGTTTTGATGGGTTGACATTTGCATAGGTTTTAAGAGAACGTGTCACAGCACGTCAGTTATATATGTAAATGTTTTAGTATTCAATGTAAGCATGCACTGTATCAGTTACAGTGTACCCTACGATCTTCCTCGCCGTTTCACTTGTTTCATTTGCAAATTTAACTTATCAGCAGATAAACACTTTAATAGTTGTTTTGGAGCTTTATTTTATATTTTATATAATTATATAATTTATATTTTATAATTAGTTAGTTATTTATTTATTTTAATTCTTCTTTGTATAACAAATACTCGTGTACTATAAGTTCCTTCACTGACGAAAGATACCACGGTGAAAGTAGCAGTGATACATGATATATCATCTCAGCACATTGTCAACCATGTAGGTCTATTCTTTCATACAAAAGAATGTGATAGGATAGTCGGCTTAAAAACTAAGTCAAAGCAAGATGTCTGATTCACATCACACCTTTACAGCAAAAGTGATTTTTTTTTGCTGTAACAATATCAGTGAAACGCACAGCCCAAATAAAAACCGTTTCCTCGGGGTTGGGAACTAATGTGGTTTCCTTTACATTGGATCCACAACAATTAAGTAACTATACATCAATTCTCTTTAACAGTATGACAATCCATGAAGCCAAGTGATGAAACGACCAAATTTGCAATGTATAGTTCCTCGTCATCTTAGTCTAGTGCTATACGGCTGAAGAAGAAGAAGAAGAAAAAGAAGAAAACTCCTTGGAATAAAGAGACAGTCAGCCGAATCGAGAACTGTAGACGGACTGACGCCAAGAAGAATGGTTCAGACGATCGTGAAGCTGGGATAATCTGTGACTTTTTCATTTTAACTCCGGTTCAGAAGGTATATACACCTACACATAACGAGTTATCGTTGTATAATAATACTATACCCCCTTGTCTAGTGTATTTAGAAACTAAGACAGATAAAGAAAGAAAAAAGGGCAGTCTGTAAAAAAGAATATTCTAAGCCAGGCATTGAAATAACGATCGCGAGAGAATTGGTCCCCTACGCCGTAATACAATTGGTGGATGAAATTGTCCATGAAGAATCTACTCTGAGCTCACCATCAAGAGGGGCTTTTTTTTAATACATTTTATTTGCTCCAATTATATCAATTGAAAAACCTCTATAGATTAATGATTTAAGTGTGCATTTACTTATCCTTTTAAACAATTAAGTGATTTTAGTCTAGAGTACACATGCGATGCTTGAAAACAGCCATAGATTTATCAATCGATGACAGGGGACTCAGAGAAGGGGACTTATCTCTACCATTAAGTATTCTAATAAGCATTCTTTCTCCTATCTCTTTCTCCTGCCCCCCCCCCTTCCCTCTCCCTCTGTCTCTCTGCATATACTTCGATGTTTATGGCATATAGCTATTATCAATCAATGCATCTCTTTGTACATTTGGTCAGCAAATTCGGAAGGATTTGTTTTTATATTTCAGGGCCTCGGGATGGGGAAGGGGCGGATAGTTTTACATCAACATCAACATCAACTCAAAAACGTTATAATTGATAAATTTTCGATATCAGGTTCTGCACCATTAGAAAATGTTGGTATTAGTCCGGCTTGTATATATCGCAATCATTGTATAACGTGTACAATTTTGAGTAGTGACCCTTTTGACAACAGAGATTCCATTATATTTGTTTTTATATTTCAGGGCCTCGGGAGGGGAAGGGGGAGGATAGCTTTACGCCTACTGAGTATACCCTTCAATGTTAAATAATAAATGGACCTGCACGCTTTGCAGCTCGAACGGGAATACTATATGCATCTACACATCTTGTAAGCAGTATTTAAATATTTAAGCTAAATATATCCTTCAAGAATTGTCATCGATTGAAAGGTCATTGAGCAGGTAACTCCCATCAAGTCTCAACTATATGTCACCCTGCAGAAACTGTCACATTGTGATAGGAATCATATGGTAGCACACACTCGAAATTGTCAAACCTTTTACCACGTTTCATCGACATGAAACTAGACGAGTCAATGTAAAATTGACTATACATTGTATTGATCACATCTGATATTTCGTATAACATCGTAAACTTTGAAAAAAATCAACTCAAAAACGTTATAATTCATCAACTTTTAATATTAGGTTCGGCACCATTAGAAAATGTTGGTATTAGTCCGGCTTGTATATATCACTATACAACGTGTACAAGTTTGAGTAGTGACCCTTTTGACAACAGAGGTTCCATTAAATGAAGCGACTGGACTACGTATTCTAATAAACAGACCATTAGATCAGTACCTCGAATGCAAACACAAACCTCAATGGGAAAGCATAATAATGTTATTGACCTCAAAAAATGAAATTATTTGACAGTGCACTACAGATTGCCAATATGGACAAAGTCGACAAAAAGCTCGGAGTATAGAACGATGTAACAGTTACCAAAAATAAGTCTACTTTGTCAGTCGCTTATTGCCTTTTTAATCAAGGAGAAATAAAAAATTTAAAAAAAAATCCCCCATTCTTTCTACATTGTTATAGAAAAATATATATATAGCCTATGATAGCATTCTTCAGGGTCGGGAGATCGGCGCCAACGGAACTATAGACATTGAGAATGTAGGAACGTCCGTGTTGAATATGCAACCATGACAGAAAACGGACAAAACAACTGCATTTCTAAAACAAATAGTTTGGTATTAAATTCCTACTCCTGTTTAGGTTTGACATAATGGCGCCGAATTCCTATATAGTCGGTTGTATAACATATGTTCTCTATACCATTGTTATTTTACAAGTTGCCGACATCAAAACTTTGAATAAGCTATAGTTAGGGCTTCAATAGTAACATCATAAGACTATCCAAGCTATAGACTATACATCTCGTAAAAGTCGCCACAATTTCTAGTCATTTGTCATAGAAATTCGGCGCCTCTTTGATGTTAAATAATTGATTGTGGTATTAATGGTATTTTGTTGGCATTTAGCATATCACCAAACAATTTGTTTCAATACACTCTTTAGCAAACTGGTGGCAAAGTGAGAACAAAGTTGAATAACTATATATATTAACGCAGGCCGTTGAACTCGGTCATGTATTCAAAATAACCCCAGAAAGCAAACAAGTGTCTATATACTTGCTAAATTGTCCCCTATATCTGAAGATGAATTTTCGAATTCGCGTTATTTCGAATTGAATTCGAATTGGACCTGCTTGTAATGAAATATAGAGAGAAAAGAGTGAAAAATCATCGCAAAATTATCAACAAATTTTAAGGAAAAAATCTCCCTGAGAGTTGAATGTATAAAAACGCTTTCCTTTTTCTTTTTTTTTTAAAAAGGTTAAAAAAAGGTCAGATTTTTTTTTCTTTAGTTGAAAATAAGTGCTGCCTGCTAACCTAGAAAAAAACATTACCCTCTCCTGAAACAAGAAGTCTAGCTACGCGCCTGAATTAAATCAAAAGGTGTGGCAACATCCATGGAATTTTTCAAGCACCCTGCTTCGCGGCAACCTTCAGGAATTAAATTAATAATTACGTATGTTCAATATTCACGAAAAGTTCCAGCACTGCGTTCAAAATCTTTCAGACATTAAATTGTGAAATGTAACCCTTCTCAGTGTCAAGAAATAAGTTGAGAGATCCGACCCATATACACTCTTAAATACCTCTAGCAATGGGAGCAGTTTCAAAACAACAGCAAATATCCTTCGCTACACGTGCATGCTATTTTGTTTATTTGGTATGGGAGGGCGTTTGTAGTCACGTGTAATGACGTCGTACTAAATCTCACCTGAATTGGCGGGGGGGGGGGGGGTGAAGGGTGGGCACCTTGAAGGGTTTTCTAATCAGACAGTTCTCGTGTTCAACTATTGCTTCAATTTTGGAAGTATACTGCAAGTTGAAAGGTTTCTAAATACAATGCCAAAATCAGTGCGCATGCGCGTATTGTTTTTCCGGGTCATGCTAAGTGCAAGACAACAACGAAGACTTCCTGGCAATTGTTCTGTATTGTTCTGTAACGCATTGCATTCTAAATGATTCCTGTTCAACTCCTGGAAATATTGAAAACGAATTGGCCTCACTTATATGTATTTTGGTCTATATAGTAATGGCTTAATGGCAATGGCCGTGTACAAATTGAGAAAGTTCTCTTTCAGTTTAAGGGGAGAGAAGACAACCATGCATAGAATCTAATCAGTTTTGACGTTTTGAAGGAAGTGTCCACTAAAATTGAGTCTCGCCATCAGAGGGACTTACCAACGGCCTTCTTTATAAAACAAACACTAACGAAATAACACGATGTATATACAACTATTATCATTGGTCACTAGCCCAGCTGTGGCAAAACTACAGATGTGCGTCATACCGGTGGACGGCGAAGTAAGGACGGACATGGATGTACGGACAATTTAATTTACTAAACAATTCAGTTTTACGAATAAACCAAACATATTCGACTGTGCTAGAACTATTAACCGAGCGAGGCTAAGTTATGTGTCTTTTGATGATGTGTTTCTAAGGATATCCTCCACCACCTCTCACACGCTCATCCACCCCCCCCCACCCACACCCCTTAATCATCCCAAATAGAAGAGTGGGGCTCTTTAATTAGTATAAACTTTCTGGCGGTGTACATATAGGAAGTTTTCGGCACTTTCTGTTTGCCTTAAGGAACTTTCCATTTAAACTCCAATGAAAGAAAATTTTTGATTAGTTTACATTCAATTTATGATACCCAAAGATAAAGGTATGACACCTCAAGTCGTAGAATATGTAAGATTTTAATTGAAAATTAATGAACCGCAAAACCCCCCCCCCCCAAAAAAAAAACTGCACCGTGGAAGAAGACAAAATTCAGCTTGTTCCGTGAGCTGTAATCCTTAATCGCACAGTGCCTCCCAACCAATTATTTTGAAAACAGTTTGTCAGAAGAGATGTCCCAAAGGAAGTTATATGTTACACACTCTTTTGATTAAGTATCGCGAGTTGTTAACCACACCGCTAGTAACTAGACAAGCCACGACAAAATTAATTTCCTTTATTTGGTGTGATAGGAGATCCATTTCATCATGCGTGGTATATGTCTAACCCACACACACACACAAGCCTATCCCCTAAGCATAGCTGCATTGCCCAACATTATTCAGCCGTTAGGTACTATTAGCATGTAAAATCAATGCATGGATATATAACGTAAGTGTTATTTCAATATCCGATGTTGCCTGAGGGGAAGCTCTCATCCTCCTACAGACTAACACGAACAAAGTTGAATATTAATAACATATTATTCAAGACATATAACTAAAAAAATATGTTAACAACCCCACACTCTTAAACTATAAATAGTTACAATCACAACCTTGCGTTTAGATCTAGTTAAAGACCAAATTTATATAGCCTAATAAATGCCTCCCATAGTGTCACATCTGAATTTTAAGATGGTGCCCCCAGGACACCTAAGTTTCAACGTCCCTGCAAGGACCACATCCGGTCCATTTTAAAGTCCTGAACGCGCCCCTCATTTGTATATACTGTACATATTGCACAACTACGCCTCCCATACGAAAATAAATCTCTTGAGCTTTTCTTGTGAAAATAGTTACCCTCGTGTTACATTTGATGAATTTACTAGCTATATTTTGCTCACAACAGATCTCTTTCTAGCCTAGCCATTTTGTTGGGTGTAATGAATTGAGATCTTTTGCTATAAGCATATATATGCGATTGATTATGAGTGCCGTCCGGCGGCTTCCACTCCTATGGGAGTATAGGTGCTGCATGCCAATAGGAAAATTGTTATCGGCTGTTTAGATACAGTTATTTATGAACCCTATTACCGATTCAGTGAAATACGATAACATCGACTTATATTCAAAAATCACCAAACTGGGTATACTATTTAACTGTATTGTTTATACTCAATGGAGTAGTCTATATATATACGCATGCTAAATTATTTCATAACTTGTTTTCTGACGCCAGTTCTGTCCAATTTCGACCGGACTGAAACACTGATAATAATCACATCACGCTTTTGTTATATAGGGACAGCTTTTCAATAATTGAACAACCTCCGTGTATATATACGAAAATCGGTTCTTCTCTCTCTGATTGAATACTGGGTCATATCTCATCAAAGGTTAAATTAGAACTACTGACCGTCAAGTTTATACCCACACGAGTCAGTTTCAGGAATTGTTTTTTTTTTTGTGTCATATAAACAAAATCAAGCTTAGGCCTAGTAGCCTAACAAAACAACTGGATCATCGACAGCTCAAATCAAAGAGCTAGATATTAGCAACTAATCTAATTGGATACTTGCTAACAAGTCACTCATTCATCTGTATTGTACTCTTTTCAAAGACTGGTAAAACCTCGTGAATCCAAGTACATAGTAGGACCAGTGAAACGCCTTTGTGAGCTCTTAGAGCGTCAAAAGGGCTTCGGATGTCAATTACCCCTTTGTGTCCTTTTTCTTTTTTCTTTTTTTTGATTGGAATGAAAATGACAGGCAATGATGAGCAATGGACCCACTGGCAACAAATTGAATTGTCACAAAAACCTGTTATATATCGTATAGTAAAGAAAAAAGGGGGAGCTGGGATATATTAACTTTTGGCAATATGTAAGATTATATGCAACCCTGGTTGACCTACTTTGTGGACCATAAAATCAAGCCATGGAATTTTGCAATGACCCAGAAAAAAAAAGGGTGATGTGTTTTTAAATGGTATGATAAAATCTTCACAGATCAATATACACTCTTGACTTTTTCAAAGTTGCTTTTTATGATTAAAGCAGTAGTTTTGAAACCAATAAAAACATTCCTTGAAAGGCAAAAAAAAAAAAAGATGGAAGGAGTTTGCTTATAGCATACCGATATTTGTACATTCTGACCTTCTTCCTTGGACAATTTTCAACCTTTGAAAACTAGCTTATAGTTTGATATTATAGGCCTAACTGTATGTATAGCACGTCACAATACGTGAAAAAATTACTAAATATGTATATGTTTTCATTAGTATACAAATATAGTATTTATTCCTTACATGTGTTTTCATTTATCCATTAAGTAGCCATGGTGGTATGTCTTCATTGGTAAATATGGTAATCATAACTTAGATTGTGACACTTGACCACAACTTCGTTGTACTTTGGTTTCATTGGTAAATTTATTAAGTGTCATGTTGATTGCTGTCATTGGTTAATAAGTTACATTGTCATATAAGTAAAATAACCATGCACAACTTGCATGGTAGTATAGCTTACATTGGTAAATATAGTAACCATAACTTACATGGTGATATGCTTTCGTTTATATCAGTGACATAACCATGCCCAACTTCCAAATTTTAACAGTAGTTTTTAACTTTTTAATTCAAAAAGAGTTATTAAATCATAACTTGTTCTTTAAAGCGATGTAAATAAGTTTCCTTTTCACTATTTCGAATCAGATGAGTTGTGTGGTACATGTGTTACACTTGTTTTACTGTGCAAATGAACAAAGAAATATTGCATGGCTATATAGAACGGTATATTCGAACAATGAACTCAGGCTTAAATGGTCACTATTAGTTCGAATCACGTTTTAGGCAAAATACTCTTTGCTCTTTTCCATCGTTTATAACTACTTAAAATCGGGCGGATATTTTAATCGTTTACATATGTCGTACAGTTTTATGTCTGTTAAGAAGAAGGATATTATTGTAAACCTCAACATAACACAGTACTTTTTAAATGCATTTATCACTTTGAAAGTATTTTAGCAAAATACGTACGTATACACAGAATAAATATACGTACATGTAGCTGCAAATATTCTCCTTGATATATACGGTAGATAATGTCATGTCTTTAAATCGCGCGAATTGCATTACTGTGTTATACATTTCTGTAACCGTAAATTATGAAGATATTGGTCTAGATACATATTTATATTCAAATATGATTCAACATAATTTCTCAACTTTGTTAGAGAACAAAATGTGATTTTCAATCTTTCAACTTATATACCGGTATATGTTTAAACGTATATATTAGAAGATTCTTAAGAGGAATGTATAAGTGTCCACATTTCTTTGTGAACTGATAATAAACTTTTGAGCATTAATCCTTCTGGGGAGACATCAATTGGATTCCCACAGGGTATATGCACTTCCTCAATTAGACAACTTCCGAAAACATTACAAATTCTCACACCTCATCGGATGACTATACATTGTAAAAAACTATATAACTTCTTATTTTGCCAAGCTTACTTTACGATACAAGTACGTAGTAAACCGAGTTCATAATTAGTTATCAGAAAGTTCAATTCCCTCGTCAAGTAGATAAGTCTTTGCCCCTTTTTTTTTGTCATCAACCAAAGACTTTTACAAGAGCAACTTTTTCTTGAAGAAATAAAAAAGAGATAGCAATGATAAACACTAATACGGTCTACATCACATGTATTGTGCAATTACACGGCTATGGATCAGTATATATACTGGCGACAATTATTTAATCTGCAATAAGTATAATTCATTTCGTCTCCCGGTCACAATATTATATAATGAAGGATTTCTAGATCCAAACATGTCTGACGAATATTAACCTTACAAATCAAGATTACGACTTCACATGGCTGGTTGATCTATACAATTACTCCAGCCATGAGCTAATCATGGAATCATGCTCATCTCGAGGTTACTGTTAGCATAGCCCAACTTGTAATTTTTATACTCGGTTTATAAAGTAGGGCTCTTTCTATG
>KN885213.1:58362-74055 GCA_000934455.1 Apostichopus parvimensis
TTTTTGTCACCTTCTCCTTGCAGTTTTACTTACTACTTGCTTTACAGAAAGTAAGTTACAATCAGATGAGGAGCATTATCCATTGAAACAAACTGTTAATCGGTGAGCTCTGCTTCAAATCTTAATACTTCAACTCACCTTTTCCCATTTTAATTTTTTTTTTTTTTTTTTTCCATTCTACTTTGAACTCTCTTTCTGTATATAAAAAATTTGCCCTGAAAACTTCAGAGACTTGAGGAGGAAAAAAATGATTGATAAGCTTCTTCAAGTATTTGATGACTGCCATGAATCTTGGATTTACAAAGAAGAAAACATTAAAACTTGATAGAGCCAACCAAGAAGGGAAGAAAAAAAAAGGAAAGAAAGAGATGCTGCTTGTATTTGCTCCCAGGGGCTTTTCTAGAGCCCTGGCAGGCGAATTAACAGATGGAAATTATAAATTTAACGCTCGGTTTACACGATTACATATGTAGATCTATGGCATATGTTTCTTGATGGAGGGTTCGTTTTATGAACATTAATATCAGGCTACGACATAAAATACTAAAAAATGTGTGATAAAGCTATAACATGCAACCATAAATATTACAGTTTGCCACTCGATACGGGATGCAATGAATAAAAGAAAAAAAGTTGGAGATCTGTGCGCCAAACTTCCTAAGTCTTGACAGGCGAGACTTATAAACTCGGATGTACAAAATATACGGAAAAAGTGAGGTAGAGACAGTAGGGAAAATCAAATAGAAAAAAAAATAATAATAATTCCTGACAAAATAAAGCTGCATTTTCTCTCCCTGGTTTTTTCATCAAATCAGCAAAGATTTTTTTTTTACATACTTTTGTACTTAATTTTGCTGGCACTCAGAGGCCTTTATTCTTTCTTCGTACAGACCTATCTGTGTTAATAGAAATAATATTGTCTTTTTTGAATACTTCTTATTCTTCACCGTTGTCGTGAAAGCTAGTTATAGCACTAAAGCAAGACACTAATTACTATTTTGTGCTGCCAAAGTGTAATTGAGTATAAAACAAAAGACATGATGGGGCTTAATACAAGAGGTAACTGTAGATACATGTTTTGCTACAAACTTTTGTATGGTAAAAATTGTCACACAGCAACTATATTATTTGATTGCTAATTAACGCAATATTAACCCACACCCAGGAACTACTTTGTTGTACAGGCTGTTGATTCTTTAAGCATGCTCCGTGCAAAGGCGACATGTTGTAGTTTTATTATTCTATAGTGGGAACTCCACAGGATGTCCCCCAACGGCCATCCCCACCCCACCAATACCGGTCCCTAAGTTTCTGTCAAGTTAGCTTATTATTTAGGGTTTGATGTACCTCTTATACAGTCATGTCCCTAGGATTGTCATTAGTATGTGTTTTAACCGCCAAATGCCATTCACCTCCCTTCCTCCCCCCTTCCCACCCCTCCAAATAACTACTTTGTCAGGTGAGATGATGTAGGGCCAGATATGAACAATAACGGACGGATTAGATCGATGTAAATGGACTCTGAAATGATATGAATAAATTGTGAATTTTTATTACACATGACGGTGGCTCAGATCGAGGACACAGTAGTCTGCAAGGGGTTAGAAAGCAGGGCACCCTGTGCCCCAGCCTTGCTACAGGCCTGCATAGGCCTAACGGTAACCCTAGCAACATACTAAAATGCAGAAAGATTCATGTTCCAAATGCCTGAATGAATCTTGTTGCTTTGTGTTTTTTCTTTCTTCAACTACCTCTGGACTCTTTATAAAGATCAAATTATGCAATCACTTGTCCTTCTCAAACGACTGCATGAGCCGGCCGGAGGCTAAAGACCGTCTAGGCTAAAGTAATAAGGTCTGAATGAATGGCATTATTTGTTTCAAATAGAGGAGTAATGTCCAACTAATATCACAAATTAATGGATATTTTTTTTTCCATTTGGTTTAGCATTTTGAAAAACCTCCTAGGCCTAACCTTTTGATGGAAATTTTCCCATCCACTCTCCTACGTGCTTAAAAGAGTTTACTTTGAGTGAGGACTGTGAACTTCCTACTGCCGCTACAACTAGGACACTAGCCAGTCTGTGCCACACGTAACACGTGCAGAGACGAAGCTTTCAGACTCGAGCTGTTTTTTAATTATTCAACATGGATTCATATAATTCAAGTTTCAGAACCTGTAGATACAAAATACAAAGTGAGCGAAAACAAAGGCTTCACATATAACTGTGTCATCTGGAAAAGTCATGATTCTGCCCGGGAACGTGCTTTTGATGTATACAAAATAGACAGGATTGTAACCAAAGTAAACGCAAACATTCATAAATTCACAATCGAACAGTTCGGCAAACTTAAATTTTCAATTTTTGCAATATATTAGATGCAAGCCAGACTGCTTTCACAACTTCCATGTTCTTTCCAGCAATATATCAGCTTTAATTAAGTAAATTACTTTGTTTTTGCCTTTGGCTCTGGTAAGAGCAGTAATTGCGCCATAAATTAGAGAGGGGAAAATAACCCCAAACTCAGAATATACCAATTGTTGCCATGCTTTCATGCAGGAAGACACAAATTTTGGTCATCGGGATTGTCGCCATAGATACCAACCGATAGCTCAGGCTGATAGATCCCATTGGTTCGTGGATTCCTCTTTCAAAAGTTGGGAATGAGCAAAGAAATTTATGGCATCAAACGCAATTATCTCGGTTCTATAATTCATCGTCATTATCTTAGTTCACTAAATTAATGATACAAATGGGCAAACATCGATATCTTTCAAAAACAACGAACTGCCAGGTCTACAATTTCACAATATTAGCCAGTTGCTAAAAAAAAGTATGCCAGTGTTTGTTGATTATATTGGCTACAATGAAATTCCTACTGGCATTTTCCTTGAATTAATACAAAAGCAACAGGAATTTGGCACAAGCAGAAAAGGGGCAAGTGCCTTTTTTGTGTAACTGCCCAGATGGCAAACTCCACTGGCCTAGGTTTAGCCAGGAAATGGCCTGAATTTCGAGGACCGCATCCATAGAACTCCATATCCATAGAACATCCATACATATCCAGGGATGTGACAGAGAGAAAATATGGGCTACAAAAACATGCCTCTGTCGTTCTAAGTGTGAAGAAGTTATTAAGAGGGTCTGATTGATTGCTTCCACCATCTGGCCAGCAAACTGGTACGACAAACTGGTACACATATGTATGTAGGCGTGTATGTATGTATGTGTGTATATGTGTTTTAGATCCTCCTGCAAGCAGGAACTCGCGAAGAAGCCTCATTGGCTTATCAAAGCCGCAAGCTGACCGAAGTCAGTCTCTTACATTCATATTTAACATCCATGGTTATGAACAACTCTGTAACTGGACGACATACATTAATCTTGGAGGGACTCGAACTCGGGACCTTATGATTGGAAGGCACCGGCATTAACCACTGAGCTAACACTCCTTGACTGAGCTAACCACTGAGCTAACACTCCTTGACTGAGCTAACCACTGAGCTAACACTCACATATACATTAACTGTCCCCGATTTTTCATTGTCCATTTATTTGTCTTGTAGTACTAAACACCCTTGCCCTTCCTACTCATCTTTGTACATCGCAACCTGTGAATTTGTAAACTGTGTCAGTTTGCCTCTGAAAGACATTCTACTTCTATCACACAAAAACGGACCCCTCGGAGCAACTATTTTGTTGAAAGTTTCCGGGGTAAGGCAGAGCCAAAGTTTTAAACAACCAGGACGTTGTACAGACGTGAACTCATTTGCTTTTTAGATGAGAAAGATGGGAAAGATGCAAGAAATAACTAATACATGGAGAGAAAAAAAGGAATATGAGAAGAAAATCGAAAACACATCAAATCATGAAAAAAAATTGGGGGGGGGGGGAAATATAATGAAATCAAAAGTAAAGACAAAGAAAATGAAAAAAGGAAATTACCAACCTTTGAGACAGCAGCAGTAGTAACCCTTGCAGCCAAACCACTGTTCAAGAGCTTTTCTCTCTCCTTCCTGAATTCCGAGACAGTTTTATTAAATGATACGACGACCTCCTTCAGCTTGGATGCCTTTGTTTTAGCTTGACTATATTTCTCAGCCAAAGAATTCTGTCCCCCAAAGAAACAAAATAAATTCAGAGAACTTACGATTCATCATGAGAAACGGCCACGAGCAAATTTTGCGAGCACATCCGCATCTAATTTTTTAGAGTTAATATTCAGTTTTCCTTTTTTTGTTAAAATGATTTCTGGTAGATTACCTGCAGGACATGAAGCTTTTATCACTAAATTTCCAAACTTAAAGGGCTCTTCTTTTCTTTTCTTTTATAAATGAAGAAAAACAGTGTTACACATTCTAAATCCAAAGATGAACAAAACTTAATTCCAAACAACTGTATCGTAAGTTGGTACAAATTCCATTTTCCCACTCTTTTATCATTTTTCTCCACAGGAAACTATCTATGTGATAGCTAATGCCCCGAAGTCAACAGATGTAATTACAAACGTAAATGATTGTACTATTAAATTAAATCTCAATCACAACACACTCCTTTAAAGAACCAGCCCCTCTGGGTCCACTTTTCTGTTTGCTCTGAGGAATGAGGGACCTTGAGTTATAAGAGCTGCTACCACCATCCCGGTGCCAGTACATAATCCCTGAGGGGAAACATTTTTTGAGAGCGTGTGCGGATGTGAGAGTCTGGAAGGCAAAGCAGGTTTGTGACAGGGCCAGTTCATCTTTACAGAATCCAGCATACTTTCAAGAAACTATATTTGAACCCGTGATATAGATTTCTTGTGTAGTAGGTAACCAGAACCATAGTATGAAAAGTAGCTATTAGTAGACAATACTTGAAGGTTTTTTTTTTTCATTTTACGGACACACACATCTCAGTCATGAGAACAGGATGAATACATTTAGGACATTTGCAAAAGTCACTTCTTCTCTGAAGTATAGCTCACAATATATCCGATTTTTTTTATAGTTATATTAATTTGTTTTACTGCAGTCATGACAAATCTGTAATAATTGTAGAAATTATAGAAATCTAATGTATGAAATACCTTTCAGAGACAAATGTCAACACTTTTAGCCCTAGGTCTACAAAGTCATCAACAACAGATGTTCTCCTAGGCCAAATTACAGATTTGCATACTCAAGATTCCAAATGATGCATTTCCTATTATCCGGTTATTACACTAAACGTTGGCTCCACATTTTCCAATGAAGGAAAATGAATTAATAGCATTTCCAGTCTTACTTGTATGCCTTCGGTATTTTCCTGTAACTATCACTTTTAATATTTGTCTGTTCCTTTTATGCTATCAGTATAATTACTTTTATTAATAATGATGGTGGTGGGGGGGGGGGTGGTGTTGGTGTAGGAAGGATGAAGAGGGAAGAATTTTTATCAAATGCTTCTCTCAGGAATTTTTTCCTTTTTAAACAATGGAAGAATCGTTAACATCTATACTGAAAAAAGTATAACATTGTGACTTCTGGAAGTTTACTTTTAACATACCTTCCACGATAATGTTAGAAGTTGAAAGACACAGAAGGGTATTGGTATTTGATTGGCAGAGAGTTGCTTACCAGTAGGCTACAACAAATCTCTCAAGCTTACTATTGGCATAATTCATATCAAAATATGACAAAGAATATCTTTGTGAAAGTGCCATCATCACACCACCTATGATCTATATATATATTTGGTCCATTCACACCCAACCAAAGGGTTTAATATCAGAAGGGAATCTAATCTGTAGGCCTGAGGAGTGATCCAATGGAAGGGGGCTGTTAATTAGCTCCTTAATAAGGGGCTAGTAAACATTCCAATCCTGATAAGTCTGTATTAGTGTTTTATTTGCAAACCATTTTTTAGTATGCTTGATTTTATTGTACTTGGTGCAATCTGGGTGGATGAAAGTAGGTACCTTTTCTCTCCTGTAACGATCGAGTACAAACAACACCAGATTTATAGCTTCTTCGAATCTATTACCTTTTGAGCTTTCAACTGCTTCAGTGCTTCTGCTTTCTCTTCAAGTTCTTGATTTCTCTCCTCCAACAGTCTCTCTTGCCTTCCTATCTTCTGTTGATTTCTGCTCAGATTTGATCGCAGTGATTCTGACAAAAAAAGTCAAGCGCAACTTTATGAAAAATCTGGATATATATGAAAGATTTGTTAGTTTGAACTTGCCTCACATCTCTGTCATATTATCAGATTAGCCCTATCCCCACATGTAAGTACATTAAAAAAAAAAATTACAAAGGAAAATTTTATGAAATGATTATGGACATAAAGGAGGGCTATCAAAGATAGCACAATGATTTTGATTATTTTATTTTACCTCTCTTCAACCCTCCCTCCTCAAACCTGCACTCAAATAATTACCATTGGCAACTCACAATCTTTCACATTAATATGACAACTATCATCACCAAAATATCATAGAACCCTGTTTATGGTTCCACTTCTTAACTACTTGAAGACGCTTGATGAATAATCTATCATTAGTACCCAAAAACTTTCCACAATCCTATCACCTCACTTCTCCTTCAAGTCACACCCATCCCTGCCCCCCCCCCCCACTCACTAACAACACCCATCCTTCTCTTACCTTACCCAACCTTCTCCCTCTTTACTGATATTCGTAACTCACCAATTTCTTTCTCCAGTTGTGCGTTTCTCTTGATAAAGACAGCATACTTGAGACCAACTCTGGACATTTCTTCATCTTTAGACGCACACTCCTGGCTTAGCTTCTTCACCTAAAGCAGGCGGACGGAAAATAATAAGGTGATCATTTCGGGGGAAAAAAATTGTTTTCACTGCTCTGCAAACTGCTGATAATCTTTGACCTAACTGATAATCTTTACTCTAAAGACCTAAGTGGGAATAGACTACTAACCATTCACAGCTGTCTACTTTATTTTATCTGAAAAGTAAATTGACTATTCCAAAGTAAGGAACATAACTTTAACTATCCAAAGAATCCTTGTCACATCTCACTAGTGTTGAAGGATCTTCATTGGCTAAAATTCTCTCATTTCCAGAACCATCTTTTTTTTATTTATGTACAAATTTCATCATGGTCTTCTCCCACCAGCTTTTAATAACTTTTATACTTGCAATTCTAGTTATCACACTTATAACACTCGTTCGATGAATAAGCTACACCATCCTTACTCTAGAACTAGTCTTAACCATTCTCAAATTCGTAGCGCAGGTGTACCCTTCTGGAATTCTCTTAATCATGTCATTAAAATTTCTCCAACACTCAATACTTTTAAGCAAACACTAAAACAATACCTACTGCATAGCAATCCATCTTAGTTGTACTTCCTGTTTTTTTTCTCTTGTTTCTTTCTTTCTCTTTTCATAAGATTTTTACTTTGTTGGTTTTTTGGGGGGGAAGGGGGGTGGTGGGGTGGGTGATGTACTTTGCACTTTCTTTGTTACAAAGGGACCAGACCAGAAAAGTATCCACTTATTTCTGGTTCCTCTACTTCCATTTCACATATATATTATTTCAATACTCTATATTTACTGTTTACTGTATTTGATACCATCTATATTTATCCTATACTGTTCAAAATGTAAAAAATGGAATGTAGCAAAATAAATTCAATTCAATTCAAATCTCATTGTTATTTATCCCTACCTGATATTCCAAATCTTTTTGATTAGATGTGTATTCCTCAAGGAGCTGAGATGCTGAAAGAGAACAAACACACAACCTGGTCAATAGATCAGGTAGAATAAATTCATAATATCTGTGACTAAACCAACAATGGAGGCTTGAAAAGAAGTCACAGTTTATATATAATCTTACAGCATCACAAAAAAAAATCTTACCTGAAGTAATATTCAAAAAATGCAGAATTGCTTAAGAAATCAAACCATAATCACAAATCAAATATACTACATACCAGCTGAATACTGAGTTGAATGCTGTCTCAGGCCAGATGGAATTTGATTCTGGAAAAGCAAAAGTAATGAAGCATTAGATGAAAAAACAGATTTAATTTGCTGTCACGTACTGTCTGCAAGCACAAGGAAAAAAAAAGTAGTGACATTGTCAAGCCTTTTCTACAGACATTCTACTACCAATCATAACAGAATTAATTCACTATTGCAACACAATTTACAAATGGTGATATATACACCAAGGGTACACACACAGCGACACTCTTTGAATTTTGATATTGCTAATTTAGCTTCATTTGTTTCGTGACACGATCATGTTGAATCTTCCCTGATATAGCACTACGGTTGCTTGTGAGAGTGAGCTTGTTCCAGTTAATAGCAAGAATTGTGATCTTTTGAAAGGAAATTTTATTAATCAATTCTTTCCAGATACTTTGCTCAAAATTCTCCAACAGTTATTGCAAGGCAAGCATTTGGATCCAGACTACATTAAAAAGACTGCTCCACTGTATCAATGTAAAACTGTTGCTACCTTCCATGCACTTACCTGAATTCAGACTACAACAGTGAGAAAATTTCTAGCAAAACTCACAAAAAAGTGAACCAATGAGAGGCACCACCACTTGATGGTATCAAAGGTTCAGCTCCACCTGCCTTAATACGTTAATGTCACCATGATGACTTTTGAATAAAGGAATTGTTTCAAAATTATAAATACCATGTACATGGATTTATCCAAACCAGTCAAAGTAACGTTAAAGGTGTGTTGCATAATTCTGAAACTTTGGGGACTCTTTAGCAGCATTTCTTTGTCGCTTGCTTCATTTATCTTTTTTTTTATATCTCAAGATTATAAATAAGGTTCTATTAGGTGATACAGATGAATTTTCCCTGTTAAAGGCATTGAAGACTCGCCCCAAACCGCGTGCGGCCATCTGAAAAAGTTAACTTTCTGTTGCTTGCAAGTGACGTTTTGTTCGTGTCGCTACAAAATGCAGACAGTAATGAAACGTGATACCTCAATTGTTATCTTTAGCTGGACCTGAGATGTCCATCACTGTATCGTTTGTATACTGTGCTGTGGGTATTGACCGCAGCTGTATGTACTGACTGTACATTAGTGTCTAATTACCGACGGTAGCAAGCTGTGTGTGTATTTTCTGAGATCGATGGTGGTGTTTAACACTTCTGTTACACCTCATTCGAAACTAAGTCAAATTACCGGCATTAGACGTTTCTTTTTGCGCGAGTCTTCACATCCTTTAAGTAGAGCACAAACGGGTTATCAGGCACCTAATTTTGTCCTTGTTTGTTTTTGAAGAAAATATATCAAACTTACACCAACCCCACTCTGTGTAACTGCTCCATTCTCTGTTGTGTTTTCCTCCTTCAACCTAACTCCCATTCCAACCTCTGTTTGAATTCCTTGGTCCAGCTTAAGGGATGGCCATCCTCCCTTCTGTGAGAATAAACCATTCTGTCTCTGACAGGTTTCTTCAAGATTTTCACAGAGAGACCTGGATGCTTCCAACCTGATGAAATTATAAAAAAAACAAATATTATCAAACTACTCTCAAGGAGGACAGTGATAGTGATTTACACAACATAACAGAAAATTGTTGAGAAACAATATTTATATATATCATTGGTCATGTTGACAAAATTATGTATGAGCTAACATGGGGAACAAAGTAGTGGTTCATGTTTTGCTATAACTGCAAGTGTTTCTGTTGAATTAAATATTCTGATCTCACATATTGAGCTTTACAGATAATTCTATGAATATATCATAGTATAAAAAAGGTATCTGTAGTGTACTTGCCCACTTTTAATTTCCTTTGGAGAAGACCTATAGAGGTGAGGGAAATTTCACCTAAAGTTAAAGTTAAAACAATTCACTGATGGCCTGTGGTTGCTCTTGAATCCAACAAAGGAACTAACTTACATTTAAGGTATATAGTGCTAAGTATGTTAAAACCAAGAGCTTTCTTACTCGTGTTGAATCAGTCTCCTATTTTCCTGCTCATCTTTCAGAGTGCTGGTCACATCCTCAATTTGAGACTGTCGAGAAGAAAGGGGATTTTATATCAAATTTGTAGAGATCCTTGCCCACAAGTCCCTCAATATGTCTCACATGCCACCTAAAAAAACCAATCTGTTCCATTATTAGGTTATTAAAAGAGTGACATGAAGAAACAAGAAGAAAACAATAAAAGTAGGCTAAAACTAAAAGATTTCGCCACCTAAAAGAACCGATATGTTCCATTATTAGGTTAATAAAAGAGTGATATGAAGGAACATGAAGAAAACAATAAAAGTAGGCTAAAACCAAAAGAGATCAAAGTATGTGCGTGAGGTCTTCCATGTTACTTTACAACTATAAACATGACTAATTTTGTACCTCTAGCTTGGCTAATTTTGCCACCAAATCCGGCCTGTCCTCCTCCTCCTGAGATTTTAAACCATTTATTTGGCTCTGAAAGAAAAAATAACTTTAGATATGAAAATGCTCCTAGAACTATATTTTAGCAAGGCCAAATTTTGCTAATTTTAATGATTACTGCACCATGTATGGTTACACATAAAGGCATCAGATGAATAGATCATGCTCGAATTGGAGAAAAGATATTAATTATTTTGAATTGAGCCTATTAGACCATTCTTTCTCTCAGAAGTTGAAGTATGTTGATTACACATACCTAAACATATGCTATCTAAGAATGTATTATAATTGAAGAAGTCTGTATTGACGTTACATCAAAAGTTGGGGGAAACCTTTAATTTGATCAGTTTATGTACACAGGAATTTGTACAGTTATCAGATTTGTTTTTGTTTGTCTTGTTTTTCAATAAACAATTAGATGGTGCCCACAATTCATGAAACACCATATTCTAAAGTACACTTTCAGCCATAGCATTCTTCATGTGTGCCCTAACACAAATTTGGGTTTGCAAAGGCCTATAAACTATGAATGATACTGTATTATAATGTAACACTAAGGTCTCCACCAGCTGGGCAAAGATACCTTAGAAAAGTTACATTTTGTAGCTCTCACACAAAGTCCACATTTACTAATAATGTCTACTAGGAATTGCTGCAGTTAGGCCACTGCCTAATATAATATTGCCATCCTAGCAAGGCGAACCTACTATTACTAAGTACTAATTATGATCTGTGCGACACTACAGTTAGCTAGTTAGGACTTGCCTAGTATGTTAGCCTAGTCAGTTGCGAATGCGAGTCATATAGTTCAGACTAAGAACTCGTCCTTACATTCAATGTTACCAGTCATTAGCCGACGTAAGAATTCTAAGCTGAAATTCTGCTGCTTTATCTCCACAGAACATTCTCTCTGTGTACCGGTGTAGTTGACAAAAGTATACTCACATGGCTTATCAGACACCTTTCTCAAATATGTAGCCACCATTTTGTCACATGAATGTGTACACCGTTCTACACTGCCACACTAGTTTAGCGATGGGCATTTCAAAAATGTGGCTAAAATCACAAATGAATTTCACAAAGGAAGGAATTTACTCCACTGTATACATACGAACAAAACATATCACATTGATTTCGATTTTTATGTCAGTGTTTGTTACTGTTACACTGCAACATTTTGAAAATGTTTGTCAGAATTTTGGAGAGAGCCCAGCAAACGTTTGAATTTGTGTAACGGTACGGAGGTCCCTGGATAGATTACTACTAAGACTAGCGACGACAATACACTACATTAAGTTGTTTAGTGATACTGATCCGTCTTATCCATATAATACATATAATAAACATCGTGGACACCTCAGCATGCTTAGGATTACTTCACAATTCTATTAATCTGCTCAGCCTGTAAGCAGAGCGCGAAGCCCAAACAAATTTCTATCGATTGGATACTCCCCGAATTCTCTATCCAAGGTGATATATCTTTGGCTGACCTAACACATTTGCATATAACTGACATGTTCCGCATACTTTGTGAACTGTGTATGGTTTTGGACTAGTTTAAGTCCCTTCGTAGCTTGGAGGGAATGTTTAAACAGGGGTTTAAGTGAAAACTGACTTAACCGTACGCTTAGCTTCCTTGCATTAAAGGTCCGATCAGTATTGGCCCAAAGTTTAGCATGCTAAACTTACTTAAAGTTACACGTACGAAGGCCTAACAGAGAAATTCTCCTTGAGAATCTGACCCTCCAAATTGTTTTATTAAAATCTTGATCAGTGACGAAAAGTCGAAACATACGAGAGGCTAGCAGAGAAATGATAGTTGACTTTAGAGAATAGACAACCATCCCTTTAACTCAGGCAGAAACTCAGAGGAAATAATGATGACCTTTATTTTTAAGTGCTAAATGGCGTAGTCGCAGCTGAGGAGGGCAGGGAGGGTCGATATGTACGTGCGACATACTGACCCCAAAGTTCAGGATGCTAAAAATTGCTAACGATTTCCTGCTGAATCTCAATATCCAAATTATTTTCAAACATTCGGGGTGTGTCAAATTTATCAATTCAATGTCTCAATGAGGCAAAATACTTTGAGGGTGACAGTATAGTTGCTTGGTGAAGTTGGAGAATGGGTGACCATTTCTAGCATATTTGGGGTCAATATCGATGATCTATAAGAGGCTAGGTTACTCCTTTCTTTTTTCTCTTCTTTTCTCACCGTTGTAACCGACGTTGTTGGTGCTTTCCCATCTGTAGGAGAATCACCGCATCCAGTTTCTGACATGGTCAGTCAAGGTATTATCACGAATGGTACTATAATATCAATTAACTCCTCTAGTTTACATGAGTTTTCAAGTCGCCCAAAATTTCTGCCACTGTGCCCAGACGGAGGAATGACGCAATTCTCGGTTCGCGTTAACTAACAACGGACATGTTTTAAATTTCATGCATTCAACCCGTCAAGTGGCGCTTAATTGGTTCCATGCGCTTGATTTGCGTTTGCTGCGCGCGTGTTGTTAATGACATCATGCGAATAGTGTAAACAGAGAGTTTTACGCGGTAACTTGCAAATAACTGGAGTGTGAATGTTGACGTTGGAACGAATCGCGCGCCCCAAAATAATCTCGTCACATATCGCACACTGAGGCAAATCAATATAATGCGCGTTGAGAAGTCTACGTTGCATTTAGCCAATGGATCGCCACATGATTACTTGAAACTGCCGCAAGATCGGTTTGTCTTTAGGCATACCCAAAACACAATTAGTTATTATCGAAAACGATCATATTAACAATTGCTGTTACACTTTGCATAAACATTTTTCAACAGCGACAGTCTCACCCATCCTAAATGTCATATCTTTTACTAAGTATATAAGTGTCGATACTTTTAGGTCTATAAGTTATTCTTTGCGGCGCAAGGAGGGAGATTGGCGGGGGGGGGGTGTGGGGAAGGGGGTTGAGACAGAACGTTTCCATGATTTTTAAAAGGAGGCGGTGTGGCTCTGGGAACGTAGCAACGGACTCCCATATAGGGGGTAGTCTGGGAGTCCCAACCCCCCCCCCCCAAATTAACCGTGAAGTGGTACGTTTTGAGGTAAGTTTATGATATAAATAGGTCTATACTTTTGTCCACAAGCAATAACTACTTTAATTCTTCTGTGTGGCATTGAAAAGGGAGTGTGTAACCCACTCACTCACCCCCCCCCCCCGCCGGCCTGACATACCTGCGCATATCGAGGGTCACTTAATGCGGTGGTAAACAATTCAGAATGATTGTTTGGTGCAACATGCATATAAGTATTTTAACTTTGCTAGATTGATTTCCTGTGAAACATTGACTGTTGAGACTGCTTGGAGATTACTGGATATAATGTTGTTTTAGCTTTGCCCAATTATAGGAATTTACACACAACATTGAAGTTCTGGAGAGCTCCAAAGTCCTCCAAAGTGATTGTTTATTTGCTTGGCAACGTCGGACGACACATACAGATACTACTACCAGTCTACCCTTATGACTTTGTATATATTTACATTCAGCCTAGACATGACCTGTTGTTTACCAAAGTTAAATCCAGTCATTGCATTAGTAATCTTTAGGTTTCTTAATTTGTTTAGTTTCTTATTTTGTCCTTTGGACATCGACCCAAAACAGTAAGCACCTTATTGAAACACACATACATGCACGATATATATGCACTATACAAAAATACAATTGTACTTCAATCAGTTAAAACGGTACAACGTGAACAGACCCCTTTCCACGAAATATATTATATGTTGACTGTTGATTTTGCTGTTTTAACAGTTGTACATGGCTCCACTCGGGAAAAAGTTACATCGTGTCGTAGTTTTTGTTCTAAAAATTGTCCGACGGCGACATAAAACCTTCGTTAGTACATTTTCACTTTTGGTGTTATCGTTTGTGACAATAATTTGGCGACAAAAATCATGGAAGCGGTTACCACCAGGACCATGGGGTTTACCCGTAGTGGGGATTCTTCCACATATAATGGCCGTCGACAACCCTGGCCGAAAAATCAGGAACATGTCACAATTTTATGGACAAATATTTTGTGCAAGATTGGGAAATCATCGAGCGGTCTTTCTGAATAGTTTGCAAATGATGAAAGAATCCATAACGCAACGAGAACGAATGTTTGGCATTGACGAAATTAGTCACGGACTTGTGGAAAACATTAACTTCAAATTTGGTATGTATATGCAGGGGCGTATCCAGGATTTTCCAATAGGGGGGGCGTCAGGCATGAATGATCGCCGTCCTGGGGGATGGGTCTAAGGGGAGGGGTGGACAATTTTTGCTTTCGAAGAAGAGCTGAAATGCAAAATGGTGCCATATGTGATCCATTTTTCGACCTTAATAATAAGCAACATTTCCAGTAAAAATGGACACAAAATCACCGACATCTCACATAAAGGTCGTCATCAATTTTTTTTTTTTTTTGCTAAACTTCTTCTTTTTTTTTGGGTGACGGCAGGCGCGTAGCCAAGGGGGGGGCGAAGGGGGCAGCCGCCCCCCCCCCCTTGAGCATATTTTTAAATTTTTTTTAAATGTTTTTATGATATCGCTGGTAATTTCAAAAGAGAAAATGCTAAGATGCAACTTACAAGGCCTGGGAAGTGCCATTTCCAGCGATCTGGGAGGCATTTTCAGCCAAAATTTTCTTGTACGCTTCGCGACAACTCATGGTGGCGCTACGCTTAGATAGTATGCAATGCCGTTTCTACGGCTTGGAAAATTTTTCTACGTTTTCGCCCCCCCTTGGCAAATTTCTGGCTACGCCCCTGGGTGACGGCCAATAGGGGGGCGCGCGCCTGTTGCGCCCCCCCCCCCTGGATACGCCCCTGTATATGGCGGTATATAGGCCTACCAGTGGGAAAGATGCTGGCCAGTGTGATGAAAGGAGCCTTACAAATTTAAATGTATACCCATGTGATCCGTCCTTCACCTCTTCCTTCCCCCTCCAGCTCTCAAAATATAAAAGTAACAACGATCAAGCAACTATAAAAAGCTTATATACACTACCGGTAAATATTTCATATAGCAGAGAGGAAAAGGAACACTCTTCATTTCACGTATAGCTTACTAAGGCACAAGATGGTCGTTGTAGGAAATTTAAAGAAACTTTTTAAGTTTATCGAAACTTCGATATAGGCCTAAACAGGGGCGGGATTTGAGTTGTGAAAGTGGGGGGGGGGGCAAACCTGCCAGCAAGACTATCTAAGCGGAGCGCCACCATCGGTTGGCGCGGAGCGTACAAGAAATTTTTTGGCTTTACAAACCCTCCAGATGGCCGGAA
>KN885213.1:75025-88668 GCA_000934455.1 Apostichopus parvimensis
TAGGCCTATTTGATAGAGCTGTTGTGGGGGAATAATTTCGATTAGGGTTGTGCACATTTGTCTGCAAAAACGACAAAAAAGTGAACTAAGATTTGGGAAAAAGTGGGGGGGGGGCAAATGCCCCCTCTTGCCCCCCGTAATCCCGCCCATGGGCCTAAACGTAGTCGTGACTGTTCGGAGCAGGATCTCAACTGACAAACTTGAACAATGTTAACGTAGTGCATTTTACTAAGTGAAAAAACGTTGGAGAGACTAAAACATCTCGGGTTATCGGTGTGCCCCTCCCCGCTTTTCCTCACCTCTTATATAGGTGTTGGTACCAATACGTTTTAAGGAAAATGTCCGGCATTGTTTAGATTGCCGAATCTACGGTGCGTCGTCTTTGCGGATCAGCATTCACAGACGTTTATTTGGCCAATTTGGTTTTGAATGTGAATCTTACCCAATTATTGTAATTCTCGTCATCCAAAACTGACACAACTGTTCCAAGGGGGGGGGGGGGCATCATTATCCGAAAACAAAAAGCACACGGAGAATGGGGAGATGGTTGGGAAGTTACGGGGGGGGGGGTTGGATGGGTAACAGGTCTTTTCATCTATTTCTCACACCCAAGTATGTGGTCAAGCCTCCCATCAGTTCCAGTGCGCATGCTCAATGGGAATTCACAGGCACCATATCGCAACTTGAAATACTCTGGTCTATATATACTTCCATTTTCTATGAGGTATAGGCCATATACATATCCCTTCTAAATAAAAAAAATGGAAGGAACTCCTTTAACCTATTCATAAAACGATATGTGGATGGAAGTTTCTTGAAATAAAAAGACTCTCCCTTTAAGGCATCAGCGATAGCGCCCTAAACGTTTACGACCTTTCCCCCACATAATTACATTCTCATTAAAATGATTAGTTCTTAAAAGTATACTTATTTATATATATCTTACAATCATCCTGGCCACAATTTGATAGCGTTTCATATCATCTTTCAGATTTACCATCCTCCAACATGACATCTGATAATCAGCGCCAGCGAAGAATGATTCAGAACGTTTTACATCAATTGATATCAGAGAAGACGAGTCAAGCTGTTCACGAGAATATTGTCAACGGATGTAAAATTGTTCTGGAGGAAATCCAAAAGAGCGCCGCTAAAGAAAAATCGTTCGTAGATCCTGCTATTCTGTTGACTTACACAATTCCGAATATCCTAATGTCAATTATTTTCAATATTCGCTTTAATCTGGACGATCCTGATTACTTTTTGTTTCTAGAACATTTCTGTCAAATCCAAAAAGCAGGTAGTTCTTCTAGCTATAATCGCCATTCACAAAGTAATGTTCTAGACGCTTTTGTGAGTAGTATGAGGGATATGAGTGGGTCTACTAACAATTGGAAGGCTATAGCACTGTGTATGGAAAAGACGTTAAACATGGAAAGAGATGATATATCTACAGCAGTCGAAGAGTTTCTAACCGGAGTAGAGAAAGAAGATATAAATGCTCTCGATAGTCCGTTTACAATGAATCTTCTTTTAGCTTACGCGTTAACATACGTCGCCGAAATGGCGCTTCCGATTATAGCTAGTCTTACCTGGTCATTTTTGTACATCGTGAAATATCCACATGTTCAAGAGAACATACATCGTGAATTAGACAGGGTCGTTGGTCGAGTTGCTTTTGTGACGTCAGCCGATTTCTCAAAGCTGCCATATCTTGCCGCTGTTTTACAGGAAAGCATACGTCATTCGCCATTAGCTTACTTATGTAAGTAACGTATATACAATTTAAAAGATTCATCACAATTGCTGTCAATATGAAAATATTCCAAATTTGAGTTAAAATGTTGAATTGGAAGCCACCCGACGTGTAAGTCGTAATCCATAAGTCCTTGCGGGTGTCTCCCACACTTTTGGTCGCTTAAGCGTCGTAAATATAACTGCTGATTATTATTATTATAATTTATATATGTCAGATATATAAATGTCATCGGTTTATTATGGATAAACTTGAGTGCCCCTTTAAGTGAAAGGTTAAGAGTCTACGTACGGTACTTATGGATACTTTTATCATCTGAGGAATTACCATATATGAAATCCAAAAGTGTGACAAGTTATTTGTTAACGTTTTTTACCGAAAAAATGGCATAGAAATACCCCTGACTCCCTTTCAATGAACGACCAACCTTCAAATATAAAGAGACTAGTGATACACACCTGAGGTGACATCTTTATGATCATGTAAAGAGTTACAGTCAGGTGTAAGGGGGATTGAGGTTGAGAGTGAATCGAGTTGTTTGGTTTTCGTGACAATTCTCTATCTTGGGTGACTTTTCTTTACCCCAAAAAAATGAACTTAAAATATATGGTGTTCATATCTTATTCATGGAGCTATTTCACCTAACAGATATAACCAAACGTGCCCCATACATCCAAATATCGACGGTATAGGTATAAAACTTGTATTAATATAGGCAATGCGGGAAGTGCATAACACCATAATTAAAGTGTTTCAACTCTCAAGAATGCGATAAATTACACCAATATCAGAAATAAGGCTAAGTTTCTTCTTTCCTTCCTCAGCACTGCAGTATCGAACAGAATCTGAAATCAAGCTGGGTAGTTACACGGTCCCATGTGACACGTTTGTATTCCATAATCTGTGGGCCTTGCTTCATGACCCTAAACATTATCCCGTACCTCACAGATTCAATCCAGATCGCTTTCTATATAATCACCAAACATTTATCGAGGATGAGAGAGTTAGATTTGTCCATTTTGGAAGGAGTAAGTTTGATATTTTTATTTGTATTTTTGCTCATCTGAAAAGTCTGTTTTATGTGTTGGATATCATATAGGCAGCGTGTACTTTTGTTCATAATACTTTGAAGTAGTATTACAATGAGGTCATTTATGCTTAGGTAATGGCAGCATAAACGATTGCCTCTAAATTATATACAGCTCGTAAATCACTGTACACTGAAGACGTAATATTATTGATTTAGGCCTATATATTTGAATTCATTTGTATCTTCTTTGACACACACACATAGTGGAAATACGACTTAAACCGGTTTAGAACCTCTGGACATCAGCGTCCAGGACCTAGTTGGTTAGAGTGTTACCTATAAAGCGGGAGGCCCGGGTTCGAATCCCGAAGTTTTTCTCACTATTCTGGATTTCCTACTCATTACAATTTCAAATATATATATATAAATATATTATTGTTCCTCTTTTATTATTCAGAGGGGACACGAGGCGAGTCGCGAAGTACACCAGAAATAATCAGATTCCTTCTATTCTCGAACGTTCTTCACCAGTTTTCACTTTCGTCTCCAGCCAATCAGGAAGAACTATCTACAGAAGCCGAAAAAGGACTTGTCAAATTTCCAAAGCCATATGAAGTTAAATTTAGAACAAGAAGAGAAATAAACGAGTGATGATTTTAATTTCGAGGTTATTGTGTTTTTCTTATTGTAAACTGGTTTATGATTTGTAACTGGGTATACATGTATCTATAGTTATTGGATGAATTTGGTATTATTATCTTTATAGACATATTGTTATTTTGTTATTACTTTCGTTGTTTTCTTCTTGTGCACTAAACGTGATGAAAAACGAAACGAAACTTGAAGGATTTTAGCAGTAAATATTTATTATCTTCAAAGCTGTGTTTGCTACAGAATCTAAGACTTTCATTGAGATAAACATCTCAACTATCAGGCTTGCGGCATGTATTTGCATATTTCCGGGACACCAACTGTCTGATCGTGGATGTAAACATCAGGTATGAAGAGATGTATGTTTCCCTGAGCACAATAAATCTGATAATGAAAAGTGAAATGGCGTCCTCGATACAATGGACTTGATTTACTAAGAGCGCTCTCCGTGTCTATGTAATTAGGCCTATATGTCTATGCACCGCTATATTTCGGTATCTATTTCGGTATCTACTGGTACTTATCACCCCCCCCCCCCCTTCTACCAAGAAATACTGGAGTCACCACTGGGATTTGTCAACTATTGTGTTTGTACTTCAGTGAAATCCCTAAAGATGGCTTTTAATCTAGTCTCTCACGATTTGCTTATTGTAGCATATACATCGACACCAATTTTATCAGTTACTATGGTGATTGACATAATTTTGTAACAGTTTGAATATAACTTTCAACTTTTCACAAATAAATATCATGACCTGAATTATAATACACGGGCAGTCGTCCTCGTGAATATACAGATTTTTTAATTGGAAAAAGCTAATTGGGAATTCAATGAAGATAAACTAAACCAAACGCTTTCAGCAAAACTAACAGCAGGTACATTGTTTATGAATGTTTGAAAAGTTGCCATGGTATTTAATCTGAATATAATGAAACCATCAGATTTTCTTTTAAATCTAAGCATGCAGGAAGCAATCAGCTGAAAATAAAATGATTGTATTAACTTTTATAGGTTTCACTGAATTGATTTTACTCTCTATAGCTTTGGAGTCTTTTATTTGATAGGAAGTAATGAAGTGTGGTCGTCACACTCATTACTATAGTCAGCTACTGGGTTGACTTACTCTCATCGCCGATTGGAGGCAGGACGACGTTTTAATGGCAAAGACTGTATCGATAAGGATGTTTAGTGTTTGACTTTGTCTTTTCATAATCCATGACAGGTTTCTGAAATTTGGTTTGGCTTAACTTCATGCCAACAGTAAAATGTTGCCTTAACTACGAGATTTAATTTGAGTAATAATGGATACTGCGGTAGAATAAATGAAATACATGTTGACCTTTTTTCAGAAAATCTCTTTAAAATGGTCAGAAAAAAGGGAGAGGGTGAGTGGGTAAGGGGATAATCTGGTGGGTCTGAAAATTGAGTGTATAAGTGCAGTTTGTCATACGAGATACTTACTAAAAGTTTTCAGCCAGAATGCATGGTTAACTACAAAAGTAATATGAACATGTTTAGTTTTAGATATCCGGACTAAAGCTTTTATTTCACGTAAACATCTCAAGGTGATCATAAAGTATAG
This sequence comes from Apostichopus parvimensis, assembly GCA_000934455.1. Classification (NCBI taxonomy): domain Eukaryota; kingdom Metazoa; phylum Echinodermata; class Holothuroidea; order Aspidochirotida; family Stichopodidae; genus Apostichopus; species Apostichopus parvimensis. The sequence goes on from KN885213.1 coordinate 80,046, forward strand.
GCACAATAATTAGAGCTATATTAAAAAAAAAAAATTTTTTTTTTACAAATCGCCAAAATGTCTTAAAAGTTAAAACCATTAGATCATAAATATGACATATTAAAAGTAGCACAATGTGGCAAGGTGAACTTTCTATAATACTTATTAATGTTACTTCTTCATATAATTACCCATAGCAAGTTTCATAATATTAACTTCATAAATTCCAACAAGATTAAGACATTAAACTGTAAAGTGTAGGTGCAGCATATTGGTAATATTGAAATGCCACCTGCACTCATAGCTTTTATCATTTTGTTGTCTCTTCTTGCATTCATCTTGATGTTGAGTATAAATACTGACCACTTCACATATCCAAAATTTAATTGGTGCTTAAAGTAATCTGAAAATAGTGTAAAAGGATATTGTCAAAGGCACACAGATTAAGTACATATAGTACGGTTGAAAGTAAGAAGGTAGACAAGGCACATCTTTAAAGTAACAGACTCTTCATTAAATCAGATACATGTACTATGGTCAAAGGTCATCAACGATTGGCTCAAAATGTTAAAACATGTTGAAATTTGCTAAGCATTTTCAAAAGTATTTTTTAATGTTGATCCAAATTATTCCTTAACATTGAGAAAGTGTTCAATTAGATAAATTGAATGTCTTAGCAAGAAAATCTACTTTTTTGAGGGTTGTCATAAAAGTCTTGTCAAAGTTTAATAATGAGTGACCATTAATTTGATTTTCTAGCATATTTGGGTTGGGGCCAATATTGATGGCCATTAAAGGCCATGAATACCAACCACAAATTTGTGCATGTTACAAATTGCCAGAAGTTTCCAAGAACTATTTTCCTTGGAAGATGCTTCCCCTCCATCATTCTCAAATGTTGATTAATGAGGTTTAAAGTCTCCGTGAGGTATATGAAGCTTTAAAGGAAACAGAAGGCTGACAAAAGTTTGAGCATATTTAGATATTGGAAGCATATAGAACAGTTCAGATGATCTTTAAATAAACAAAAGATAGTGGGAACAAAATTGATCTATTAGAGTTTGTGCTTATCAAATGACTATTATTAGTACCCAGGAATACCGATTGTGGTAGACAGAGGAAGAGCAAAGATATGGTGTTTATTCAGAAATGTCCAAAGTACTCTATATTGGTCAATTTTCACAGGTATAAAGTGATGAAGGTTCTCCTATTCCTGTTTAAGTGCTACGGGGCAGGCTTTCCTCTGAATATCAGTTGCAGCTGAAAGCTCGCTGTATAGCACACAATATCTTAAAATACGGTTGCATAGAAGTTTTGTATTACATTCAACTCACAGATACAATAGACACCAACTCTTGCTGATCACATGACCTGGACGCAGGGGCCTAAATATGCTACCGACCCAGTGAGTCAACCAATGACACTGGGGCCTTGAAACAAGCAGCACATTTAGCATCCTCAGCTCAGGCGGCATGCACAGGATTTAAAAAATGGGAATGGGGGAGACAAATTCTTAAGTTTCCCAGAATGATTTAGATAGGAGGGAGTAAGGAGGGGGGTGAGGCCCTGGAGTCTTTAAAGTGACTGGCATGGATGGGGGTCTGTGTGTCCTCCCCAAGAAAAAGAATGAAAAGCTTATATGTCATATGATGCATTTTGAGGCATATTAAGAATATAGATAAATGAGATTTATAAGTAAATCTAACTGCAAGGTGCTTATAAATACTCTTGATTTTTCGTGTGAGGATGAAATGGGAATGAACACTCATAACAGTGGTTTAATTTCATCCAGGCTGAATGTAAATCATCCCCGACGGAAGCATTTCTCCCGATTGGCAATGGGATTTGGGGGACCATGGACCCCTGCCCCCCCCTTTACTCTATGCCACTTTCTTGAATGAATGAAGCTTCTTTGCTAATATCAATACGAACTGACAGAACATCACTTCTGTGCTGGAAAACTGCTAGGCCAATCTGTCCCTGGTTTGACTGTTTACACAGTGAAGTGCAGAGCTGGAAATAAGAATTGTAGTGTTCCAGCTGGCTGTACTACATTAGGTACATTAAATACTGGTTACATTCTTCCTGTATTTTCACCAGATCAACTAAAATGACTACTACCTGCAGTACAATGCCCCTGTTAATAACTTCTTTCTGGGTTACCTACAATAAAAATGAACGACCCTTGAACTATTCTCATTACTAGGATTTCACGGTAAAACGGTACATATTGACGTAAAACTTTTGCCTAAGTGTTCTACCACTGCACAGGCAGTCAATTGAGCTAGTCTCCAGCAATGATTCTCAAGATAAAGTAAAGAATGTCAAAACACGTTCAAATGCTAAATCAGTGGCCTTTATTTTGACATATTCTGAACAACAAATTTCTAACTTAAGTCTTGATCAAAGCTTTTTGGCTGTGTAATTTGTCTTGCACTATTTTACTGCAATATCTCCTTAAATTATAAAATGCTTGTTCTAAGGTGAACATAACAAAAGTAACAAAAGTTTGGCTCACTTCTGAAAATGTTGCAAATTAAAACCTCTGTATTTACCATCAAACTTTTGTAAACTGGAGAGACAGAAACTTCATAAGCAGCTTCATAAGAGACTTAAACACTGACACCGTATGATGTCCTAACGTTTTCGATTAGGAGGTCGATTAGGAGGTGGCTTTGGACGATTCTTTGTGTCTTTACAATGAGGAATGTGTCTGTCAGCAGCAGTTGGACTGAATCTTCTTTTGCAGTACGGACACTGTTTGTAATCTGGATTCTCAGAGGGTGCAGGCGGGGGCAGATCGGACACCTTACCTCCTTTAGCTATGTGGGCCTGCACTTTACGAGCATCTCTCACGGCACGTACAAACTCTTTGTGTTGATTTTTCCAGTTGCCTCCAGTTTTCTGCATGAAAACATTGAATATTAAAACAAAACATTAGGAAGAGAAGTTATAAGTTTTCACTTGTAAAATTTGGAAACAAACATTTACTGGGAGTAAGGTTGAAGGATGTATTGTGTTCAATGTTAATTTTTGCCTAATGTTCCCATACATAATAGGATAACTAACAGAGAAATCCATGTGGTTTATTACCACCTGATGGGTCTAAATTGGCAAGGGGATCCCTTTGTAACTCCAAACAATACTTTTATTTCTTTTGACTGTTTGACCTTATTTTCTTTTCAGGGTTTAATACTGATGGATGTACTGTACCTGACAATGTTTTCAGGTAGCTTATCTCCCCTTACATGGGAACGGGATGGGGGTGGGGGGAGAGAATGGCATGAAATATAGGAAAAACAACATGAAGGTTTCTGCCCGTATAATAACTCAAATGTAAGAGGGAGACAAGTGCGAGGTCCTTTCTAATAATCACATGGTTATAATCACAGATCACCATATTTTAGTTTGATGCCTATCCAATGATGTGTGAATATTATGTAACTTTATTACATAGTTCCGTAGGTATAAACGGGCGCAAACTATGAACCCAATTAAAAATTCAGCTTCAGACCAAACGGCAGCCTCTCAAATAACAAATGACAAACAAATAGTTGAGTTAATTTATCTACTCTTTCTGTTTGACAGTTCACTTATATATGGGAAAAGGATACCAAAATTTCAAGACTTGGATAACTCCCAATGAGTCCCAAAATAGTTTGCAAATTGGCCTATTTATAAGCCCCTTCTTGTTTTTGAGCTGTAAGCAAACTCTTGGCTTCTATTCTTTCTGTAAATCTGAAGTTAAAAAAAAATGCAAAGAAAAAAATCATTTTAAAAAGTGCAAATTCCATATTGACTTACTTTCTTAGTTTCTTCAAGATGTTGACCGTGCCTCACAAACTGTGACATATCTGTGCCGTCTGTCCTGTGCTTCGTCGAATCAAACGCTTTCCTTTGTGTTTTAGAAGTCTTCTTGCAGATTGCTTTATGCTTTGGCAATCTGTCGGCTGCAAAACTACGCCCACAGATATCACAAGGTCTCAAGTCTAAATCTGATGTTTGATCAGTCTCACCACTGGCTGCTTGAAGGTAAAGACTCGTCTCTTCTCTAAACTCAGATCTCTGCGTCCGCGATTGATGCCCGCCGGAAGAGTTGAACTGCCTTTGTTTACTAGTTTCTGGTTTTGTCTTTCTAGTATCACGTGAATCCTCTTCCTTCTCGATATGCTGAGAAGGATCGAACCGTCTGTTGATTTCGTTTTCCTTGTCCTCGTATCCATAGCGATCTTCATATTTCTCGTAGTCGTCTGTCGGAGGATATGGTATCTTTTTGCCCTTCCTGCCGACAGTTTTCTGCACAGTGGGTTTCTTTTGAATTTGATGAGATTGATAAGATGTATCATCCAGTGTGCCGTCGTCTCCACTGTTCTCCTGATCGCTGACGGACTCAGCTTGGAGTTTCTTTAATTCCTCTTGATGTTTAGCTATCATTGTTTCCAATTCTCTCTCTTTGCTCACCATATCATCATACTCCTGTCTACGCCTACCATGGGCATCATCTTGGTCCACTCTTTCGTAATACTTTTCCCCCTCAAATTCATCGTCATCTCTGGATACGTCAAATCGGAACTGCCCCGCTCTCCTCTCTACTTTCAACTTTTCCTGGTACTTCTGCAACCTTACCTCCCTCTGTTCGTCCTGTTCGTTTTGCCACTTCTGGAACTCTGACAATTCATTTGATTCCTTGTTTGGTGTCCTCTCCCTCTGATTCGAAGGGGTTTTGTTTTTCTTTCCAGCTGCCACCTTTGGCAGTGGTTTTCTCGGAGGGGTTGCATTGATATTATTCCTATTGGCATCGTAATTTGTAACACCTTTGGCCTTTGCATGTTGCTTCCTGACTATTGGACCGTCTGAATTTGACTTTCCTTGGAAACTGAGAGGAGCTCTCTTTGGCTTTTTGGTGAACACTTTCTGCTGATCACTTTCTTCGTCAGGGACCAGCCTTTCAGACGTCTCATAATGACTATCCCGCAAAGGAGGAGGACGAGGATGATGAGGATGATCTATCTGTTCAGCAGACTGTTGTTTGATTGGGGCTAAAGGTTTGGACCTATTGTATCCTTGCTGCTTATTACTAGGCTTTATTTGACTTTGCTTCTGCCTGTTTGCGTAGTTCTTTAGCTCCTCTTGTTTCTGTCGCTCTTGCTGATACAACGTCAATTGTTCTGATCTCATCTTTTGGAGATGGCTGCCTGGAGGTAATCGATCAGTTCTGCCATCCTTGTCCATCCGCCGGCGTTCTTTGAAAAATTCTCGGACGACACCTTTCTTTTCAGCAGATCTACCAGGGTTATGACTTGGCCCCTTCAACCTCTGCAATGTTACCTCTGCCTGGTCCTGACTTTTCTGATTTATAGCTATTAACTTAGCTTCCTTTTCTTTCAACAACTTCTGTTGATATTTAGCCTGCATCTGTAGCAGCTTTGAAGGCTGCGGAGCACTATGATGGCGGCCTTCATCATCTTTGACAGCGGACGTTCGTTTAGCGATTGGAGGCGCTGTCCTATGCAATGCTCGGTCACGCCGTTGATTCAGTTGAGTGTATGTGACAGTGGCCATTTTACAACCAATAGTCAACAATTATCTCCATAAAATGTTGCGTGAGAATGATTCCCATTTGTCTGTAACATGGCAAAAGATAAATAAATAAATGAATACAAGATACTTCTTACTTTGTGGCTTGCAAGAACTACATTTTACGATGGATCCATAATAAGTAAAAGCACAAACATCCTTTTAAAGGATTGAATGGACCTGGCGATCTCTACAAATTGGCTCTGTGGTTTAGTTTTATACTTACAAGTTCCTTGAAGTTTTTATCAAATTCGTCCAGAGTGACTTGGATTGATACTAGCAAAGGTTTTGAATCAATATGCACTAAACAAGGAGAAACTTCCCTTACTTTGTACATGTGCTAACCTAAACATTGTATAAGTCCAGTAAATGTAGGCCTTGATAGTTAGGCTTTTTACTAACTAAGTACCAGTAATATGCACTAAACAAGGAGAAACTTCCCTTACTTTGTACATGAGCTAACCTAAACATTGTATAAGTCCAGTAAATGTAGGCCTTGATAGTTAGGCTTTTTACTAAATACCAGTGGATTTGCTGTTTACCAGTAGAAAATGTTAGCACTGGCATTTTTCTGCCTGTGTAAACAATACATATTGCTTTTGTATTTATTCAAGGAAATGCAAAAGGTAATTCAACTTTAGCAAGTAAGTTTCTTATGCACTGGCCTTTTCGTAGCAAGTGGTTAAAATCATGAAATTCTAGGTCTAAAAATGAGTGCAATATTTAATGAAACTGCTACATAATACAAACTTGATGTTTATTTGTTTTGTAATATCCATGTTAACTATTTCACTAAAGGCTTAATTGCAAGTTGTCCTTAGTTGGTAGAAAAGAGGGATCAATATAAGAGGACATAAAGTCCCATGAAGTATCCTCTAGTGTGTAAGAGAAAGGTACACACAGAAACCTCAAAATCCTATTGCAATTGTTAAAATAGATTACTTAAACATTCTCAGAACCAATGACAATCAGGCTAACCGTTCCATAGGTTCCCAACCCTCTGAGAAACGAAGTTCATATAAACATATAAACTACTACAAACTTTCTGCAACTAAACACCTCAAGACTAACCCCTAGTGTTACTACCATTGTAGAAAATTAGAGTTTCTGAGCCTGAACAGCACATTCATTTTAAAATGAAACTATTTTTGTCCTCTCTTGTGAACACTGAAGTAAAGTTATTCAGCAAACAGCAAGAACCTGTAACTGTAACAACAATGGTCCCACAGAAAAAATAGTATTAGTAATGAAATTTTTGCTTCACCAGTAACAGAAGAAAGATGATTAAAGCTTTCACTGAAAAAGGTGGTTACAATTTGATCCTTAAATACTGACACTACAGTATCTATCACTGCCAGTGCTACTACATAATACATGGGCTATGCCTAGATATGCACAGTACAACACACATTGCGCGAAAGTTGGAGAACTCAGAAATTATCGTACAATACCTGCTACCATAGTACCAAGTGCCACACAGCGCTGTACTACTAGCCTAGTAGTAGTAGCATGGTGGGCTCATAATTGACGCACTTAAGGATTTGATCAACGATGTCTACGAAGGAAAAATCCAAATCACTCAACTGTATGTGTTTTTCATATGCGTAGTTCCTCCGAAATGTTATGATCTCAAAATATTTAAGGTTCTGTGCTTATGCACCGTACAATTGAGCAGAATTTGACCACAAAATGTCTGCCGTGTCAACTTCTTTCATACCCCTAAATTGACACATTCGTCGATAAGCTAACTGTAGTGTAGGCCTTAGTATACATCCATTGACTTTAGATGCTGTTTGCTATGCTCTGAGCCTCTAAGCTCAAACAGGTCAGGTCCCAGAGAGTAGCGTTATCATATTGAGGTAATGTTGGTTATTTTTAGGGTGTAAGATTTCCAAATGCCCAAAAAATGTGCAAAACTTGTGGGAGGGTGTTAAAAGCTTAAAAATACCACAATTTGGTCAGCAAATAGCTGAAATGGATTCTAACTCATGAAATATGTAATTCTGCTTGACTGCAAAAAGTTTAGGTGGCCTGCTGTATCTTTGCTAGTAGCATGGACATGGACAATTATAATAATTGAAGGTGCGTCAATTACGGGGGTGCGTCAATTATGAAGCCTTTTCTATACTACTACGTTATTACGTGCCTAACGTTGCCATGCATTAGCAGTAACGTAACGATTTCTTAGCCTACTCCAAATACTTCAATTATGTATTCTCATGTCCGTTTTCTTTGGTAATAAAGTTACAAAATAAAAATAATATATATACCCAGAATAGTAAACAGGCTTCGACTGCAACACGAAAATTCCTACGTTGGAATTAAATGGTTTTACAATACATTTTGAAAGCTGAAAGTGACAACCTCAAGTTGTAGCCATAGTGACATAAACAATGTGATTTCCAGGTAGGCATTCGCGTTCAAGACGAAAACGTTCCTGCCTAGCCAGCATGCACCGCACCAATAGAACAAAATCATGCATTTATTGCAGCAGCAATCTGCGTGATAACATATCTATGAGCAGACGTGCAATCAGTAGTGCGATTCCCATGCATGTGACAATCACCTGACATTGCGAAAAGAAAATAGTAAATAGAACAAAACAATGCACATTGTAATCCACTTTTGGTAATGTTTCCGTAGAGCAAATTTCAGCCCGTTACTTTATCTCAGACAGGCAACAAGTATGAAGAAGGAAGGATGTTCCTTACAAATACAAGACTCCGTTGGAACTAGTAGAAAGTGAGTCGTCTGCTAATATAGGCTTATGATTAATAATATAGGCTTATTATTAATGCCTGTAAGTTAAGTGTAACAATCTAAGTTGGAATTAGTGCAGAGCAAAGACCCTACCAACGTTTGACATGCAGTACAGTAAAGAGTAGATCCTACGTATAAAAGAATGATTACTCTGTGGCAAATGTTGGGATCGCCTGTGGAGTTGAGTAAGTTCCATAGGGAACAAGGAACGGGTAAATATGACTAGCATGGGCACTTCGTATTCCGGACACCTAAGCCTTAAAACACCCCAAAACTATATCTATTTGGTATAAATCACCTGAAAATA
>KN885214.1:8649-23201 GCA_000934455.1 Apostichopus parvimensis
AAGAATATTTGTCTTTCTTTTGCAGTGGACATACCAAGCAATGGTTCATGAACTTCTAGGAATAAAGAACAACAGAATTGATCTGTCTAACGTACCTGGGATTTCCAAGGAGCTGCAGGAAGTGGTCCTCTCATCTGAACAAGATGAATTCTATTCACAAGTAATTCCTCTGAAGTTGTTACTTATAAATAGAAAGGAAAAATAATAAACTTTATATGACTTCTGAAGATCACCAAAACTCCCATCTTAGAAAATCCAATGTGTGAAATTCCAGCCACCTCTTGAAATCATTGTTCCTAATACTGAGTTAGTGAAGCAATCAAAGTGATGTTAAATATGTGTGATATATGAAAAAAAGTCTTTTGAATTATTTGTCAAATAATAATATGAAATTTAATCCATTTAATTTCCATGGAAGTGTCTTTCAATGTTTATTTATTTCCTGCACAAGAATTCTAATAAATCTGGGTTTTGTTATTTCGACCATAACTAGTACAGTGCTTGAAAATAAAATACTAAGTAAAAATTCACATATTCGACATTTTATTTCAATTCTTTAATATTGAAGCGTTCCCTTTTAGGGAATTTTAGTTTACATGTTATAGTTTTCATTATATTATATGTTATATTTTATAGTTATATGCTTTAGTTATATGTTATAATTATATGTTATAGTAATAGTTATGGTTTCAGTGACTACAATGATTACTACTAATATGAAAGTTAGGGGAAGACCACTTCTTGTTGAAAATGCTTTACTGTATATAGAACCAAACTGTGTCTATAATTTCTCCATCTCCCCCCCCCCCCCCCCCCCCCCCTCCATGCCACTCATTCGCTGGCATCTATAAATGCTAAATATTGCTTGTTTGTCTCTCGTTTGTAGAATTTATACAATAATTTTGGCGAAATTGGAAGTAAAATCAAAGAACTGATGGATGAATTCCAGAAAAAGTCTCAAAGCAACAAGAAGATTGAATCCATCGCTGATATGAAAGTATGTCCGCTTTTTGCAAATCAGTCACAACTTTTCTGTTGAACCTGCAAACACTGTGTACAACAGCAAAGACTTGCAAAAGAGATTTTTATTTTGAGAGATCGTATTTGAAATTAGTGTTTGCAGGTTTAAGTGGTTGTTGGAATTTTTTATTACATTAATTTCAACACAACATACAAACGCAGTTGGTACATTGACGTTTGTCTTCGTTACCACAGTATTCAAGATTTTCTTTTCCATTTACAAGTTGTCTGGAAGAGTGAAAATATGGAGTCACTCGTAGTCTAGGCTTTGCGGTTGTTCTCGAACAAACTACGTTTCCAAAGAATGGTTTAGAAGAATTGTTAGCAACTTACGGCTGGAACAGCTCAGTTGTTAGAGTACATGGGTTTGTTACTGGTTGAAATTACAGTGTAAGGCCAATGTTTTTTGCAGTCAAAAGATTGCTTAAAATAAGTATGAGTTCTAAGTTAGTTTTCTGTTCATGATTTGATTTACAGAAGGAAACCACTTGATCGTGATATCATATCTAAGCGGTAGAATTTGCAAGTTGCAGTAAAAACTCTTATGTAGTGTGTTTGTATTTGGCAGATTAAACAGCATAATGGCTATAATTTGATGCCATGGAGAACGTTCTGTGTAACATCCATGGGTGAGCCCGGCTAGATGTGTAGTAGATGCTACTAAACCTAAACCGCAATATCTACTAGTACATTCAACTTTGAGTTTTCATTTGTTAAACTTAGGAGCATACAGTGGGTATCTGTGAAATGCCTAAATTTTATTGTAGAAAAAATAGTATTTTCATTTACCTGTGACCTTTTTGTTTCTAAAAACTTACCTACTTGTTTTTAGTCTTTTGTGGAGAATTACCCGCAATTTAAGAAGATGTCTGGGACGGTTGCGAAACATGTTACGGTCGTCGGCGAGTTGTCCAGAATCGTCAGCCTGTACAACCTCCTCGAAGTTTCCGAAGTTGAACAAGAGTTGGCCTGTCAGTCAGATCACAATGAAGCTTTGAAGGTAGGAAAATCTTCTGCAAAGTCAAACTCTAAAAATGAAAATTGGAATTGGTAGGGAGTGGGGTTGGGGGAGGGGGTGGAGGTGTAGGGAGAACCTTTTTCAATATCTGAAGGTGGTAGATTTTTTGTGTAAGAGAAGAAAATATAGGGAGGGATTCATATCAATATTGTGATAAATATGTGGATAGCAATATCCTCCCTGTGATATTCCTGGAATTTTGTCAAGGTACATCTTGGCAATGACCTTCGCTTTCAGACTGCAACTTTTTTCGGCAGCAGATCACAAAGATGTCTCCGAGTTTGATAGGACTTTGACCGTTAAGTGTCCAAAGTCCAGAGATTATCAACCATGCCCTTTGTGGCGGTATTTCATTCACAGGTGCCTAGGATTAATTTAAGTGCTCACATCTTCTGAAGCTGTTTTCAGGTTCAAGAAATTTTCCATTTCTCAGAAAATAGTAAAAAAAAATGGAATGTTTCAGAGTCCAATACAAAAAATACTGCTATACATCTTTGCATTATTGTGGCAATTTGCCCATCGTGTTTATCATTTTAGCTATCTGCGATATCTGATGAAGTATACCTTAGGTGCTTAATACAAGATGAGCTGTTTGACGGGAATAAACTGCGATAAAAGCAGCTTTGGGATATGGTTTAGTATGTGACGTAATTCTGTGTATTTGACATAAAGTTGTATTCTACTCTATGCCGAGCTATGCATCTACAATAGCTTCTGTACCTGTTCCAATTTTCTGTCTGTGGACTCCTGTTTGAAAGCATCTCCTAAGTTTTGAATGATTTCATTTCCCCAAACAGAGAATCAAGGAACTCCTGGGTAAAGAGAAACTTCGTCCTCTCGATGCGTGTAGATTAGTTGGGTTGTACGGCCTGAGGTACGAGAATCACAGTAACAGTAACTTTGTTGGCCTCATGGATGCCCTGAGGAGGAGAGGAGTCAGTGAGGAGGATAGACAGGTGAGACAGAAATAAATATTCTGTTAAAAAAAAGGCACTTTCCAAACTATATCACTTGCAACCCCCAAATTGATCACCAACCCTTTTACTATCGGTTACGAGCCATAGAGCAGAGAGGACAAAAAAAACAAAGAAAATTATCGTTAAACAATGTTTCAGATGGAATCTGACAAGTGGGGTCTCGCAATGAATAGTTTCTCAAGTTTTGATACATATATGTGTCGTTGTTGTGCAGTTTAACCATCGATCAAACAGGGAAGATATATTGGGTGATTTTTAGACCGTAGAAGTGTAAGTAGGCACTGGTTGCAACGTGCCTATGGAAATTGTAACATGGGTTTGTCAAGGCAAAATCTATGGGAAGTAGGCTGTAAAATATGAATTATCTTAAGTTGTTTGGACTGGATCTCTTGTTCTGGATTTAAAAAACCAAAAGAAACAAAACTTCTGAATAATACTGGTATCCAAACTGTAGTATGCATTATTCATTTTAATGAGCTGTACGTTGTATGATTTTGTGCATAATGGGAAGTACAAACTGTAAAGTGCTTGAGCAGTTTATACTCATCTGTTTTGTTATGATTTTGTCCATGTGTAGTATATAAATCAAACATGAAAGCAAAATGTTTCGATGGGTATTGGCAGTCTGTGTTATGTGGAAATGAAGGGTCAGATCTAGATAATCCAAGTTATACCTTATATTTACGTAAAAAAACTAAAATCAAAATAAAATAAAACAAAAAACTGTTAGCAAACTGCTTATCCACGAAAGAGACTGTGTAAGAGAATGTGTAAAAGTAAGTTGGCCTGACGTTTCGATCCTAGCAGGATCTTCTTCAGAGGCTGAACGACAAGTAACAGAAACTACAAGGGACAACATACAAGCACACAAAACACAGATAGGTTAATGAGCAGGGAGAACAAAAAGGAGATTGATGTACATTAAGAGGATTAGTTGACAAAGGGTGGAGGGAAAAAAGGAAAGAAAAACAACTGAAAGAAAGTTGTTTCAATTTTTCATTTGCTCCATCTGGTGATTTCATCAATTTTATGATAGAATCTGTTACCCAAATCTCATATAACCTTGATCAGTGACATTCCATATCCAAATATTGGAAAATGTTACAAAATTTGTTTTAGGTTTCTAGATTGTTTTTTGCATGTGATTATTGGTAGTATTGAAAAGTATCTGGAAAACTGGGCAATGAAGTGTTGAGAATCAAAGCAAATGCATTTATTAATTGCTTGATATTAATAACACCCATTTGACAAAGATATTCACCCATCAAAAGCAAACTGCATTCATTTTGCTCACCAAAATTTTTGATGAGTGTTACTCAAGATGAGATTGAAGATTTGATCAAACTAACAAACTTTTGTAGTCATTTTGTTTTTTTCTCATCGGGAAACACACAGCTCGTCGTGGATGATAAGTATCCTCGCCCATTCCCTCCCACTCATACCACCTCACCTTTAATATATCAATGGTTTCATTCTCTCAGCAGGCTCCACAGATGTCGGATAGCTTGTAGAATCTGAAAAACTAGCTGTTTTCTTGAAAAATTCCCCTTTTGTATTGTATTTTTAGATCCTCCTGCAAGCAGGAACTCGCGAAGAAGCCACATTAGCTTATCAAAGCCGCAAGCTGACCTAAGTCAGTCTCTTAGATTCATATTTAACGTCCATTATTATGAATTGTCAATTGTCAACAACTCTGTAACTGGACGACATACATTAATCTTGGAGTGACTCAAACTCGGGACCTTATGATTGGAAGGCACCGGCGTTAACCACTGAGCTAACACTCCACTTTTCCATACTTAATGTTTGTTTTTGTCTTCAAAAGATGGTGCACAGGGTAGTCGAGTATGGTGGAGGACGGTCGAGAAGCGGTGCCGACCTCTTTGGGCAAGAAAACACGATCGCAAAGACCAAACGATTCTTTAAGGGGCTGAAGGTATATTCTTTTCATGTCTTGGGTTTGTTTTATTGACATATTTTTACAAGTTAGGTTCCTTTTCTGTGAGGAGTTTTGTACAAATGGCTTTTTTTTAAATTAATGTTGATGTCGACTTACATTTAAGTTTGAAGGAGGGGTTTTGTGTGGTGGAACTACTTGTTCATGTCATAATCTTTGGGCAGGAAAACACGATCGCAAAGACCAAACGATTCTTTAAGGGGTTGAAGGTATAATCTTTTCATGTCTTGGGTTTGTTTTTATTGACAGATATTTGACAAGTTAGGTTCCTTTTCTGTGAGGAGTTTTGTACAACCTGGCTTTTTTTCAAATTAATGTTGATGTCGACTTACATTTAAGTTTGAAGGAAGAGTTTTGTGTGGTGGAACTACTTGTTCATGTCATAATCTTTGGGCAGGAAAACACGATCGCAAAGACCAAACGATCCTTTAAGGGGTTGAAGGTACAATCTTTTCATGTCTTGGGTTTGTTTCATTGACAGATTTTTTACAAGTTCGGTTCCTTTTTCTGTGAGGGGTTTTGTACAACCTGGCTTTTGTTTAATTAATGTTCATGTTGACTTACATTAAATTTGAAAGAAGGGTTTGTGTGGCGGAACTACTTGTTCATGTCTTAGTTTTTGATCTCTAAATGTGAAATGGGTTCATGAATGTCTTTCTTAAGGTGGTTTGTTTCAAAGTAACTATTTTTTCTTTTGACGGTCTTAAGTGTCATGAAATTTCTTGACTGGCCATTCACAGCTTTTTTTGGAAATGGTAACAAGGATTGGCAAGAACATGCTAGACTATGAGATTTGAAAAATGTTCTACTTTATCAGAATATGAAAGACTCTTTTACGAAACTGCAACCAGGTTGAAGATAATCCAATTCGGGATAATTGTTCTCATGATGTAGTTTCATTGGCAGGTCAACACTGGTACACAAGATTTGACCTGACCATTCATATTTCTCTTTGGCTTGAATTTAAAATCGACTCATTATCATGTATGATATACATCATGTAACTTGTTCATTTTTCCATATTTCAAAGATCAGAAGTGATATGATTCTGTAGGTGTATAGCCAAACCTACAATTTCACTTTCGTCCATGTAGGTTGGACTTGTGACATGGCGTATGGTGGAGCTGCAATGTTTCATCTCATAATATCCAATTAACTTGTTTTGGAACAAAGTGTAGAATTGTCACTTTTTGACCCTCATTAATCTTGCTTGATGTGACCCACTTCAAAAAAATTCACAAAATTTTGATATTGAATAATATTTTTATGGTTTTTATGTTTTTTTGCCGAGGTGCAGGGAGTAGAGAATATTTACACACAACACACACCACAAGTACACGATACCCTGGATCAGCTCCTGAAGGGAAAATTGAGAGAAGGGGCTTACCCTTATGTAGGAAGCAGTCAACTGAAAGAAAGGTAATGAAATAAAAATCACAACTTGTATATGTGCAAGCGAAGTAAACAATTTCATTGTAAAACTGAAATTTGCTGTGTTACGGAAAAACTACCATCAAAGTGAGTAGCCGGTGAGTTTTATCATTACAGTACGTGAAGGTAATTTGTAAGGATGTTTGGATCATGTTATTTTCAATCCTCCTCCCTCCCCTCCCCTTCTCTACCCTACCCCTCACCCCCAATCCATCTTTTTTCAGTTAAGTCATCCACTCAATCATGGGCAGATTGACCTCTCTGCCTCGGAATTGGTGTGCCCCTGTGTCCCAAGGCACCTGAAGGTGCATGCCAGGTCGAGATGCCGAAGGCCCCTATTTCCTCATGGTCCACCTGATCTCAGGTAACATAGGCTTGGTCACAAAAGGTGCTATGTTGTGGGCTGCATATTTCAAGACACCATGCCTCTGTTTGGCTTACTAAGACTGTAGCATTTCATCACCCGAGTCTGCCCCAGCCCTCAACTCATACCATGGCATCTCCGCTCCCTATGTGTCAAATGTGTCATGCATAGAGTAATGGATAGGTGAACTTAAAAAGGATGGTCAGGTTGCGACACATTCTTAGGTATTGAATTACATCTCAACCATTGGTCATAAGAAGTCACCAGTTGTCCAAGTATGAAATCCAAGAACAATGTGACTATTATGTGACTACAATGCGACTATCATGTGATTAGAATGTGACTATTATTTTTTTTTCATCAAAGTCTGTTGCAATATGGGACCAAGGTTGCACAGTGGCACAATGGCAACACCCTCCAATTAAGTACCTAGTGACAGATAGTAAAGATATTTACCTTGCCAAGTAACAACAGTGAATTTTTCTGTCTGTTTTACGCCCAACAGGCCTCAAGATGTGATTGTATTCATCATTGGAGGTATCACGTATGAAGAAATTCTTGCCATTTATAATTTAAATAAAGCGACACCTGGTGTAAAGATCATCATTGGTGGATCCACTGTGCATAATTTCCAGAGGCGAGTTTCAGATGACATCATCTTTTATCATAAAGTTTCCTCATGTACTAAAACTGTTGTATGTGTATTGTTTTGATACCATGATAAGGTACTACTTTATGCTTGTATAGTCCCTTAATATGTACTAACACTGTTGTATGTGTAATGCATAGATACCATGATAAGGAACTTCGTTATGCTTGTATAGTCCCTTAATATGTACTAACACTGCAGTATGTGTATTGCTTAGATACCATGATAAGGAACTTCTTTATGCTTGTATAGTCCCTTAATATGTACTAACACTGTTGTATGTGTATTGCTTAGATACCATGATAAGTAACTTCTTTATGCTTGTATAGTCCCTTAATATGTACTAACACTGTTGTATGTGCATTGCTTAGATACCATGATAAGTAACTTCTTGATGCTTGTATAGTCCCTTAATATGTATAACACTGTTGTATGTGTATTGCTTAGATACCATGATAAGGAACTTCTTTATGCTTGTATAGTCCCTTAATATGTACTAACACTGTTGTATGTGTATTGCTTAGATACCATGATAAGGAACTTCTTTATGCTTGTATAGTCCCTTAATATGTATAAACACTGTTGTATGTGTTTTGTTTAGTTACCATGATAAGGAACTTCTTTACGCTTGTATAGTCCCTTAATATGTATGAACACTGTTGTATGTGTATTGTTTAGTTACCATGATAAGGAACTTCTTTATGCTTGTATAGTCCCTTAATATGTACTAACACTGTTGTATGTGCATTGCTTAGATACCATGATAAGGAACTTCTTTATGCTTGTATAGTCCCTTAATATGTACTAACACTGTTGTATGTGTATTATGTAGATACGATGATAAGGAACTTCTTTATGCTTGTATAGTCCCTTAATATGTACTAACACTGTTGTATGTGCATTGCTTAGATACCATGATAAGGAACTTCTTTATGCTTGTATAGTCCCTTAATATGTACTAACACTGTTGTATGTGCATTGCTTAGATACCATGATAAGGAACTTCTTTATGCTTGTATAGTCCCTTAATATGTACTAACACTGTTGTATGTGTATTGCTTAGATACCATGATAAGGAACTTCTTTATGCTTGTATAGTCCCTTAATATGTATAAACACTGTTGTATGTGTTTTGTTTAGTTACCATGATAAGGAACTTCTTTACGCTTGTATAGTCCCTTAATATGTATGAACACTGTTGTATGTGTATTGTTTAGTTACCATCATAAGGAACTTCTTTATGCTTGTATAGTCCCTTTGTAGTAAGGTTTACCATATTTTATAACATTTTCATAACTTTGGGAAGTTGTAGATGAAGAGGAGGAGTTCTCCTTCCTCTTTGTGGGGTATGAATGACTTAAATGGCCTTTTCAAAATTCAAGTCTGTGTAATTTATTGACAATATGCATTTCTGTACTCGATTTGGAGTAGTTAGATGGCCAATCATTGTCCATAAAGTTATTCCACTGTATTTTATTACAAATTGTTCAGAACTTCCTTTAAGTAGGGACATTTTGCACAAATTTGATTTTCCACCTGGATATCCACTTAAAGATTAAAGAATTGGAAAGAAAAGAGAAAACATGTTTCAAGAAATACAGATGGTGCTTTTGATATTGTTTTGTTTCCTACTACCGACCACTACAGTCAACTAGGAGTTACAACCAGAGCTTCTTTTGTCGTATACCATTGTTTTGATTTTTTCTTCTCTTCTCTCTATTCCAGCTTCCAAGCTGAAATCGCAGCAGGGACCAAAATGTGAAACGATAAGAATTCTACGTCATTTGAAATTCCTTCCTACGTCGAGGTAGGGAAGCCTCAAACAGCCACTTTCCTTTTCGAAGGTTCAGTGAAATGGCAGAAAACTGAAATCCCGAGAGACACTTAAAGTGGGTTGAGCAGGAATGATTAAGATTAAACTAGTTTCTGGTCTCCTCATCGGTTTACCACTAAAAGATATCTTAAGACTGCAGTGATTACAAAATTCTCCCTCTCACGAAAACAAGAGCGCATCACACCAGTTCTTCAAGATCTTCATTGGTTACCAGTTTATCATAGGATCACATACAAAAACTCTCATCCTCACTCATAAGGCTCTAAATTATACCTGACTATCTAACTGAACTAATCATTCCTTATATCTTGTTTACTTCATTCAGTAAAAATGTTTATACTGAATTTCTGTTGGGTCGTTCTAACATATTTCGTTGTACTACAGGCGACTGTAAAATTTTCAAATATGTATTTATATTTTGGTTGGTGTGTAATCACTTTTCTAAAGAATTGTGCTGTCTGATAAGAAATCATTGAATTGTGAATACAAATCCTTTGAAGGAGATGAAATATAAGCATCCAGTAAATCTTCAAACAGCCTTGTATGGCTTCGTCTTGTTATTATGTGAAGATTTTAATATGAAGACTTGGGTACTAGGTACAAATCTAGGCAACAATTGTTTTACATCACTCACAGAATTGGGCCTCAGAGACCTATTTGTCCATAGAGATCCTAAATTCTGCCTGTGTTTCTAGTAGGGAAGTGGCCCCCAATGTCAGATAAGTACAGTAATTGCTTGTGAAACAGGCAGTTATGACTTGTCAAATTCTGCAATACAATGTACATATGGTTTACATTACAATGTTGTATCACACATACAGTAGAAATACGCTAGGTAACTGCCTGGCCAGTTTGCAAAGGTGTCTGAAAGTGAAAATTCTTCCGACTATTTGCATTTTTACAGCAGTTCATATTGGCATAAATGTGTTGCAGTTCTACCAATGTATAAGTAACAGATATATTCTCTTTTAGCTATAAGTCAAACACCTACTGTCAAATAACTTACTTGTTTATGCTCCAAGTAAACACCAGCTAATTACTGTCAGGATGTTTCTTTGCAATTTTTATTTTACAAAAATTGTGATTTTGAATCGAGTAATGCTATGAAAACTGACAGATGGCTTACATTCAGTGTGCTCTAATGCATAGTAATCTAATAATGGCATCTGATATTTTTTATTCTTCTAAAGAATGCCATACAAATATTGATTGAGTTTTCTCAAGTGGGATACAAGACCCAAACTAAGGCCCTTTTTTAAGGCATCATGTCACAAAGAGAAGCCTCAGCAGCTGCAAAATCCTGCTCAGCTAGAATGAATCAATATCAAACAATAGTGATGATCTCTATACAGACATGCAGTGTCTATTATGTGAAACTGTGGAGTACAAAAGATTACACATCCTACTCAGCCTGGCTGCAGTATGCTGCAGCCCCCTCAAAGGCTAATAGTAACATGAATCAAAGACAACGTCACTATGTCAACAAGAAAAGCTGCAAAATCCTGCTCAGTTAGCGTGACTTAATATCAAACAATAGTGATGATCTCTATACAGACGTAAAGTGTCTATTATGTGAAACTGTGCAGTACAAAAGATTACACATCCTACTCAGCCTGGCTGCAGGCTGCTGCAGCCCCCTCAGCATCCTATTGTTTTATGTGGTATTGGTAACTGGAAAGGACATTTTGTTCTCACTTCTCTGCACACTTGGATTTTACTTCTTTGTGATAGCTTTAATATTATTTCAAAACGACCATCATTGAAGAGCCACAGAGTCAGCAAAGAACAGCTGCAGCAGCTGAAAACTCCTGCTCAGCTAGAATGAATCAATGACAAACAATAGGGATGATCTCCACAGACCAGTCAATTGTGAGCCTATTGTGTGAAACTGAACAGCACAAAAGAATATGTCATATGCAGCCTGGCTGGGTGCAGGCTACAGGCTGATGCAGCAGCCTATTCTCCCTCCTCCACCCCCAGCTTCCTATATGCCATACACAGCCTTGCTGATGAAGATCTCACCATGGCTGGAAGAAAAATTATAACTGCTTGTTTTGCAGGAAAAATACTGGCTAAGACATGATTCTGATCAAAAAAAGGGGGACCAATATATGGAATTAAATGGATCAGGGTGGTTCTTTGTCATCACTCATTTTTGGTTTTTAATTTTTTTAATGTATTGTTTTTTGGTGCTTTGTAGTCAGTATTGTTGCATGAAAAATTATCAAATCTGTGTTCAATCTATTGTTATCCTCATAGTGGCCAGGAAAAAAGATGATGTTGTATTGAATTTATGTAGTAGTTATTGTATTGTTCATCAGAGCATTTAAGTCAAGCAGTATACTGCCTGTATAAATATTAATAATATAAAAATATATATTAGCACTTATAAAGAAGCTTAAATTACATTTTTCTTTCACTCTTGAAGGGTATGCTTGTTTTCTTTTTTTGTCTTGTTCAAATTAGTTTTGTATTGTTAGAACAACTTGCCAAGTGGAAGGAACTGCGTTTACAAATTATCAAGTTGCTCCATTACACATTCTCATTGAAATATATGGGGGACGAGCGGGGGGAGGGGCTGGATAAATCTGGGAACATTTAAAACCTAACTTTAAAATTCATCAGTATTGTCCCAAAATTTAGCGTGCTAAACATTTGTAAGAGCTAGCTTTCAAAGATATAATGTTGGCATGTTCCATCCCATAAAATAATGTCCAAATGTTGAGGAATGTGAGGCAGTAAGGAGCATCGAAGGGGGGGGGGGGGAATGGATACGGTACAAGTTGACCCAAATATTCAATTTGGCATCGTAACCTATCTGGGGGCAATACATTTGGACGTAATGACTACAGTAGTATTTTGTAATATAATTTGGAAATAGTAAATCCACAACACTTTGTCACTTTAACTTTGAAATATTATTCGTCTCGTCTGGTGTTTGGAAACATTTCCAGCTCAGACACATTAAGCATCGGATGTCATATCATACATCCGTCAATGGTCAAACATTCTGTGACCACAATGTTGTTGTCACAAACATTTTCTGTCTTTGATATCGTTGCCATGATTTACAACATCTATATTTCTTCCTAAGACATTAGTTATGAAATAACTGACAAAACATATCAGAGTCTGTTAAAGAGAGCCATCTTTCTTTCTCCAATTAAAAATGCATTATAGGGCATATGAAAACACACATAGCACACTATTTCAATTATTGATGGGTATTCCAGATACAAGGACAAAAAAATAAAGGCACATTTTGATAGAAAAGAAAAGAAATTAACCTCTTAGATGGTGATACAACATCGTTAAAGTTTCATTTTGCTTCGTCACAATTTTGTTTCATCATATTAAGTCGGTAAAGGAAATGTAAGTTACACAAGGTCATAAACAGTTTACCTTCACACTTTGGAATATGAAAACAAAATCCTCTTAAAAATAAAGTGACCAGACATTCCAAATTTCCGGGGACAGTCCTGGGGTTTCGTGAAATGTTCCAGGAATAAATCAGTCCCCAGAAAACAGAACCTCCAAACACTCAGAGATCCTCAAAATGCCACCCCTCCTTTTGAAAGAGTCCCCAGAAACAGACCCACCAAAACACTCAGGGATCCTCAAAATGCCACCCCTCCCTTTAATGGAGTCCCCAGAAACAGACCCACCAAAACACTCAGAGATCCTCAAAATGCCACCCCTCCCTTTAAGAGAGTCCCCAGAAACAGACCCACCAAGACACTCAGAGATGATCAAAATGCCAGCACTCCCTTTAAAAGTACAGCGTTGGTTCTGACCAAGATATACCAATGCAGAGTAGTTTTTCTGCAATTTACAGCCTCACAATAATCTAAAATGCAAATATCTGTAATGACCTAAACAACCAAACTGTAACCTAAAGCTTTTCCATTGTCTAAAATGTCCCAGACAGTTTTCCATTGACCTGTAACCTAAATATTGAGTATCCAATACAAAGACTGCATATTTTTTAACATCAAGATAATTATTGCAGCCTTTCTTATAGGAAACTTATGGTGTAAGATCTTGCCCTGAAAAGCCAGTTCAATTCATTTTGTGCAAAAATGGGTAAAACTAACCGAGAAAGCTCAGCTGGAAAAGCTGTTATTCAGTTCCAGTTGAATTCACTTGGTAAAGGTAACCTGGAATTAGATATTTGCTTAAAGTGTTTCTTTTCATATTTTAGTTCTATTTGTTCTCCATTGTGTGCAGTGGCATAGCCAGGAATTTTTAAGTGGGGGGGCACTGGGGGGGCTTGACCATTTCCTGAGAGGGCGTCTTGTTACTATCTAAGCGTAGCACCACCATGGGTTGGCGCGCAGCGTACAAACAATTTTTAGCTAAAAAGGCTTCCTAGATCGTCGGAAATGACACTTCCCAGGCCTTGTAAGCAGGGGCGTCAATCCGATTTGAAACGTGATGGGGGAACGTAACCGATTCGAGTATTCCAGCCGCAAGTACTATCTAAGCGGAGCGCCACCATCGGTTGGGGCACAGCATAGCAAGAAAATTTCAGATTTCAATACCTGCCAGATCGCTGGAGATGGCACTTGCCAGGCTGGGTAGCAGCCATCTAGTTGCGTGATTTCGGGAGAAAAATACAAATTCGTCACTCAGGAAATCTGCAATAAAGTTCATGCGGTCTTAATTTTTGGTTGATTATTTCTGTTATTAGTGATTCCAATTGACATGAACATTAGAACCCAGTGCAAGTTGACAAATGATGCGGCGAACTGGAAACCCCAGCCCCATTTTGCCCTATGTTTCAGGATGGAATACCCCTCATTTGTTCTAACCCATGATTACTAACAATCTGTGAATAAATTTACTTCGAAATGGGCACATTATATTGCACCAAGTCGGTCAAGGAATGACCCAGGGCCTCAGATATAGGCCTATAGGAACGATGTCCCAAAATATCCCCGGACATACTATAGGCGAAGGAAGCTATCCGCCGCGACTGCATGTGAGTTTCTTGACTTGCCGTCCTGGGAGTCATACCACAAAATGGTGCATTTCCTCATATGCCATTATTAATAATTTAAATAAGTAACTAATAAGGCATAGTCCAGATCCGAGTTCGTATAGTGAGCTTAGCGCAAATTTGGCCAAAAGTCGTCATACGCCAGCATGTTAAACCACCAATGACCACCAATGAAGGGTCGTTCATGAGTGGTCATCATGGAGATTCGAGACCATTCAGACCAATGATATATTTTTTGCACATAAAATTTTTTTGGACACCCAAAATCCCAGTGGGAGGGCGACTGGGGGGCGACAAGCTTTC
>KN885214.1:64012-76875 GCA_000934455.1 Apostichopus parvimensis
GTGTCACCAAATCTATCGTTGTTCATCAAAGTGTCTCTCAAAGTCACAATCTCATCGTAACCAGGAAGGAAGGCCAAAATTGCACCTGAGAAAGATTAAATATAAAATAAAAAAATCTAAACAAAACATGATATCACAAACTTGAATGTTTTCACTTTAAGAATGTATGCTAATTAAGTGAGTAAATAATCCATATGACTCTAGCAAAATCACACTGGCAGATACTAAATTAGTTTTCAAGTATTTATTAGAAGTCAAAATTATTGAGTGTTTCTTTGACCTAAAACAGGAGCTAAAATAAGTCTAGTTAGTCTTTAAGAATAAGTCTTTAAGAATGTATGCTAATTTAGTGAATAAATAATCCATATGACTCTAGCAAAATCACACTGGCAGACACTAAATTAGTTTTCAAAATTTGTATTTATTAGATGTCAAAAATATGGAGTGTTTCTTTGACATAAAACAGGAGCTAAAATAAGTCTAGTTAGTCTTTAAGAATAAGTCTGTAAGAATGTACGTTAATTTAGTGAGAAAATAATCCATATGACCCTAGCAAAATCACACTGGCAGATACTAAATTAGTTTTCAAATTTGTATTTATTAGATGTCAAAAATATGGAGTGTTTCTTTGACATAAAACAGGAGCTAAAATAAGTCTAGTTACTGAACTTCATTTTTATTTTGAGTTTATTGCAGACTGTTATTGAAGATCTACCAAAATCAACACAAAAAATACTGTGAATACTGAAGGAATTTTTTATTAAGATAGATGTGTGACTAAGTTCTATCATAATAAAATAAAACTGTTAGCAAACTGCTCATCCACTAGAGAGCATTTGTAGGAGAATGTGTAAAAGTAAGTTGGCCTGACGTTTCGATCCTAGCAGGATCTTCTTCAAAGGCTAAATGACAAGTAACAGAAGGGACAAAAGCATGCACAGAATACATACTTTTACACAAAGTTCTATCATGTTTGGCACCATCTTGCAAAAATCCCTAACCCAGAATTGATAATAGAAATGTTAGGTTAAGCCAGTTGACACATTGATCCGTTCTTTTGCAAACATTATTATACTCCTCGACTGACATAACTCTTTCATCAACAATGAAAAAAAATAAACATAAAAAAAAAGGATCAAAAACCGAGTATAATCCATAAAGGTCATCACCAAAAAGTACAACTAAAGATTATATCGTTTAGAATATATGATCACAGATTTAGAGAAGAGGTAATTATGCGTATATATTGTTCTACAAACATATTATAATACCTTTAATATTAATCCATCTGCTTTTAACGTTTTTAACCCAAAGACACAAATATCAACAACGAAAAAGGTTCTTTGAGAATTCCCTTTCTTGATTTTGAAATACCTTTAATTTAAGCATTTTCCAAAAAAGATATATTCCTCATTGATCTAACTATTAATTGCCGTTGTTTTCCCCCTTCTTTTTAAATCATAAATTTTGTAAATAAAAATCGGTGCTTTGATGTGCAAGTTCCATCTTTCTTCTTGATGATACTGATCTTTTGTATTTTGTATATCTTCTTATTTACAAGAAGGAAAAAATGGTGGCCATCAGGGAATACCGATTCTCAAAACAGGTGAATTAACCCAATTAACATTTCCTGCTTGTGTTCCATTTCACCAGAATAATTAAGTCAACAAATGAAGATAAGACTTTGTTCAAAACAAAAAAGAAGAAAAAAGAAAGAAAAAATGCACTTTTTATTCTCACTAAAAATGTCTCTTTAAAATTAGTCTGTGATATGAAAGATACCTTTTGAGACCTTTCGAGACCTTTTGAGGGAGTTCAACCTCAATATGTAATCAACAACTTGTGCGATTTTCATTTTTGTGGATAACTTTCAAAACTCCAGTCAACTCATTCAAAGACAAAAGCGCAACTTGTCTATTAGAGAGCAAACATTTTAAGAAACGATACTTATTTAAATTTGTATCTCTCAGTTTTGCAATAAATTATAGAGGTTCATCAAATTAATGTGACTAGACTTCATAGTCTAATACACAGACAATCAGGTCAGTTCCTCAGATGCAAACTACAAAAACTCAATTTAGGAAAACATAAAGAGTGTTATTGCCTCAACATAACATGTTTACAACAACGTAGTACAAATGTGTCAAGAACAAATAATGTTGAAAATGTCACCCAAGGGGTTCTCTTTTGTTGACATGAAGTTCAAAGAACTTTGTTTTGTTGGTTTTATTAGAATTTATGAAACAATGGATTAACATTTAACATTAAGGCCTACAGCATTCCACACATTTAGCACATTTTAAGGGTGAATATCCTCCAAAGCAGAACATCTTCAGTAAACATAACCTGCACTCAAAATTGTTCTTTCTTCTTGGAATCTAACAATATACAGACTACAACTATGCCTAGAGTAATCCTTTATGCAGCTTTCCCTATTAGAAATTAATTCAAATTGATACCATATGGTCCTTCCCCATTTTTTCCCTTTTGATTTTAACATATAATCTACCGATGGCATCTTATGTCATCCTTCGACTGTCAACATTGCCTAATAATAAACAACATCCATCAGGCATCGTTCGTTGTCACGTTGTGCTAGATTTCTTCGAGAGCACATTTATATAATCTAGCACAAGTGACAACGAACGATGCATGATGGATGTTGTTTATTAAGCAATGTTGACTATCGGAGGATGACATAAGATGCCATCGGTAGATTATATGGTAAATCAGGAGGGAATAATGGAGAAGGAATGTGGCTTCAAGGTGTCCGACCATCTTCACAAATGTTCAAGAACGATGTTGCATTCACAGAATGAGAGACAGACTGGAACGTCAGTCATCCACATTTACATTCATAGTTTGAGGCAGGCCTGGACTTTGAATGTTATTTTTCGAGGCTACCTCTAGGCAGTGGCGTCATAGGGAAGGATATTATTTACGCTGTTTTGATTTGTTTGTACACATTCTCAAAGGACAAAAACTTTGACTTTCAGTTAATTTTAAGACATCACGCTGTGCGCCATGTGCAGCGAGTTCTTTATCAAACCAAACAGGACGTTTACAACATGACTCAAGTGAGATAGTCATATGAAAGGAGTACATTTAAAAAAGAATGGTATTACATTATTTTAAAGTATTGTCATTTTAGTTTGTATATGACATTAATGGAAAGAAAAAACTATATTGGAAAATATCAGTTGATTCCTCAATTTTATAACAAATGAAACCTTGAAAATGAAACAAAAGAGTATCAACAATAACATTTAAGAAAAAAAATTGGCATACACAGGGGGGAAAAAAAACAACACAAAAATGCTAGGTCTGGTGGTCTTTTGCATTAAACAAAGCCCAAACAATATGCAAATTTAACAAGAATAAGAACATTTACCTTCAGTAGAATTTTGACAAATATAGCCAATCAGAGTCAATATGAGGTCAATGTCAACTCTGTCATCATCAAAGGTATTCTGATAGGCCTCTAGGAGTTCTTTGTCTTCGACGCTGATTAAGCTGGCACCGCTTACCAGCGCTGCGTCTGGCTCGTTCTGTTCGTCAAGGTTGGTTCTAGTAAACAGAAAAAACAAAATAATTATATGAATTTTCAATTAAAATTAATTAAATTTAATTAATCAATTAATCAATTAATAATTAATTATTATTTTTTTCACCGTTACATTTCTGATTTATTTATTAATTTATTTTATAGAGGTTCATCAAATTAATGTGACTAGACTTCATAGTCTAATACACAGACAATCAGGTCAGTTCCTCAGAAGCAAAACACAAAAACTCAATATACATTGCAAAAACAATAATTGTATGGTCTGTTACATATTCAAGCATCTGCAGTTAATAT
Organism: Apostichopus parvimensis; assembly: GCA_000934455.1. Taxonomy (NCBI): domain Eukaryota; kingdom Metazoa; phylum Echinodermata; class Holothuroidea; order Aspidochirotida; family Stichopodidae; genus Apostichopus; species Apostichopus parvimensis. The sequence goes on from KN885214.1 coordinate 67,872, forward strand.
CACCTGATGTAAGTAGACAGCAAAAGAAACCAATTGCAATACACAGCTAAATTAGAAACATCTACGTAAACAGGTTTGGACAAAATGAAAAGGTATTTCTAAGCTCCGGAAAATTCTTTTTATTTTTCCGGGGCTGCTTTCGCTTAAAATTTAATTAAATTTAAATTAAAAAAACTTTAAATTAAATTTTCAATTATAAACACAACCAAACTCATACCAATCTTGACTCTGACTGTAGTCTAAACAATCTCTATAAAGTGTCCTAACTAATCACACAATCTTGACAATGTACATATTTTGTCACACTTTTGGCACATTGGCAGGGATTCAACAAACAGAAAATCTTAATATTAAACATGGTCTTGCCCCAGTCTACTAATTAAATGACATTCTGTCTACTAAGGGTTCTTGTTCAAAGTTTTAGTTGGACACAATTTTAAAAAAAATGAATTTTTATAGACTGGTTTAAATTTTCTATGAATATAACAGAGCCTATCCATTCATATTAAACAGTGATATGGTCACTGTGTCCAGAACCAGAAGTGTCCATTGAAAATTCAAATCACTCCATACCAGTTTATAGAAATTGCTCTAGAGAAGCCCAAAATTGCAGGTTCACTAGAGCGTAACTTTTTTTTTTTGGGGGGGGGGGATAAATCTGGATGAGGAAATGTTTATGTTTGACCCTAATTTCTCTGAATAATCTAAAACCCTATGTGACCCATTCTTTGCTATGATTTAATTTACAATATTCATCTGGAATCATTTCACATTTTGAAAATTTTTTACGATAACAATAGTTCCGGTCCACTGGGGATACTGTCAAACATGTATCTGCATAACCTTTTGCACTATGATTTAGTTCGGTCTCCTTTTGCATAGCATTGTTTTTTTTATTAAATTAGTATTATCGTTAGTTTCATAAAACTGTTTAATTGTAAATAAGATCTGATATAAAACCAATTTTAAACACTAATTAGAAAACTGAAAAAAAAAATTAAATCTGTTTCGGCCTCCTTTTGCATAGCATTATTTTTTTTATTAAATTAGTTTTATCGTTATAGTTTCATGAAACTGTTTAATTGTAAATAAGATCTGATATAGAACCAATTTTTACACACTAATTAGAAAAATGAAAAAGAAATTAAATCTGTTTAAAATTTAGAAGGTTGCAGAGACTGCTTTTAATTTTCTAAAGTCCCTCCCCCCCGCCACTAAAAATAGAAAAAAACATTACACACCTAGGGTTATAAATTTGTCATGCATGAATTTGATGAAGGCTTGAGTTGTTATTGCCAGCATTATTACACTTTGTTGTAAAAGAAAAGGAAACTGAGCCAATTTACTGCATTCAAATGTTATTATTACCCCCTAAGGAAAGTAATTATATAGTTAGGGGACAGAAAGATATAAGAATACTATAAAAACACACTGGTTGAGTTGAAATAGATGCATTGTTGATATTACAGTTTGTCTTAATGTTCTTGTTCATGGGGTCTGGTTTCAAATCTCATTATCTCTTTCCAAAACAAACTGTAAATAACAAAACTGTGAAGTTTACAAAAACTTTTTATCGTTCTGTCTAGAACTGGAAAGTGTAGAATGTTAAGATGAAATCCATCTATGAGACTGTATAACATTTAGCTTTTCGAGTAGATGAGACTTTCATAATTCATAATCTTGCTATATATGGGTTTAAAGCTAATTACTGGTTAACACCATCTTCTGATAAACATAAAAGTGGTGTCATAAATGTTTTCTCAAAAGCAAGAAGATTAAACATAATTTTCACTTATTTATAATTTCAAATATTACCAATTAAACAAGACTTTACAAGTATTCATGATTCAGGAGGGGGAAGAGGGGAGGGGAGTGACTCTTTGTATTTCTTTTCATATATTCAGGGTAGAATGTTTATGGTGTTGATGCTGAAACCAATGTCATCATTAGGTCATCCATGTTAGGAGCTTCAATATGGTTACATACAGCATTTGCAATACCCATCTCCCTTACAGAAAATAAACATTATATAAACAAAGAAAAAGCATAAAGAACAAGTCTTATTGTACATAAAGAACATTAAATATGTGATATCTACCAAATGGATTCAATATTTGTCTAAGCTGTTTGGGGAAGTTGTTCTTGACAAATGTTCATGTTGTTGTTCATGTACATGATGTTCATATTCATGTCAAATGTTCATGTTGTTCATGACAATGTTCAAATCCAACAGAGAATAATAAATGATTGAATTTGTGTCCCTTATATATATTAGCATCATTTTGCAAGATAGAACACAACTCTGTTCCACATCCCATTTGGAAAATTACTCTTTGCTATGTATTATGTATTTTTAATATCTCATTATGGAGAACACATCAGTTCTATTTGTTCACTTTCAATTGTCATGTTTTCATCGGCAGACATTCACAACCTTAATATCCCATCAAGAAGGGTGCAAGGTGCTTGTAGCAAGTTCGTTGATGAGATTATGTTGCCAGACGCCTCATAACCTTCCAGTGATGGTCTATACAAGGCAGAGCAGTACCTCATGATTTGACACTAATGGTCAATAAATAATACCATATAGTGCAAATATATCTTAATGTGCTTCCATTACAGTAAATTGTCAAGTGACCTGACCGCAATGTTTATGATTCATTGTGTAAGATTTGATTCAACCGTACAGTAGCTACGGTATAAAATAGCTGAACGAAAAATGTCAGTGTCTGACGAATAAAATAAAACTGTTAGCAAACTGCTTATCCACTAGAGAGCCTGTGTAGGAGAATGTGTAAAAGTAAGTTGGCCTGACGTTTCGATCCTAGTAGGATCTTCTTCAAAGGCTAAATGACAAGTAACAGTAACAGAAGGGACGAAAATACGCACAGAATACAGACAGGTTAATTAGCATGGTGAACACAAAGAGATAGATGTACGGGGATTAGTAGACAAGGGATGGAGAGAAGAAAGAATGAAACCAACAGGGGAAGAGGAGAGGTAGGAGATAAACAGATAGATGATGTCATTGTGTGAGGTTTGATTCAACGTGCCGTGATATGTAGGATATATGAGATATTGTACACTGAATATGGAGTACTGCATGCTATGGATTTCACCGACAAACAAATAAAAAGCAAGAAATGTAGGACAGTCCTCTGAAAATAGGATGATACTCTTAAACAAATGTCTGGAAAGAAATCATAGGCCGTTTCAGATAAATGTGTGGACTAAATTCAAAAGACATAAAAATTGAGGCTGAAATGTCATTCAGAAATGGAGCAAAACTTTTCTGACCTAGGAAGATAGCACCGGTCAAAGTTGTAATAAATTAAGGAGCAAATATTAGGCATGGATACACCATTGCAATATAACAATTTTTTGAAAAATGACATAGGTCATTTATTGATGGTCATATCTTTTTGTAAGTGGGGTGCAAAAAAATGACGGGGAAAATCCCACCCCAAAAACTCCCCCCCCCCAAAAAAAAATACAATAGACTGTCATGTATATCATCTTCTTAGCACAACAGATTTGAGTTACGACACTTATTGACTACGTATGTATGATTAATACTGGAGAAACACTTTGAAAATATTTCATATCAGTATCCGGTTAATGTCTTTAACAATGTAACACCAAAACATGTGAGCCAAAAGGAGATGATTGTTAATGAATTAATAGAACCTTGCAATCAAATTCCTTACTCACGACCAAGAAAGATACTGTAAACTTAGGAAAAGATCTTTGAAACTTTGTCAGCATACTATACAGTTTGTGGGACACAAAATTATGTACATTGGAATAAATGGTTTACGTTACAGTACCTCACATATTAGGAACAGCTATTGTCACTGTATAAGCTACACACTCTCTTAGTTAGACTGAAGGGGTAGTCAATCATGTGAAAATGTGTATTAACAGAGGTATTCAAAGTTTGACATAAGTATAGAAACTTATGGGCAACATAGAAACATAGGTAAATATATAGTGGAAAACTAAATAGGAAATTATCAATAAAAAAATATAATTATGAATAAAGGGAATTACAATCAAACATAAGATATACTTACATGTAAGCTTGGAGATATGAAACCAAATCAGTATTCCCAGAATGCTTTGCAAGGTCCAGAGCAGTCCTGTCAAAAGACCAAACTCATTTTAGCTATATTTTTAGCAATATTCAAAAACATATCAGAACTAAAATGTTAGACCAAGAAACAACAATTCCAAAAACCCCTATATGAATGTAAAATTATGATCATTGATTTTTTTTCAAGTTTTAACTATATTTAATGAATGGCATGTCCGGGAGCAGCTAACTCTATTAACTGAATTTATAGATCGGAAAGGTTTTTTTTCCATTTACTGTGGCCTCACTTGACCACTTGCACCTGTAATTTGCACAGAAATTTAATTTAACCAACTCTACAACAAATGTACCATTAACTGATAATTTATGTGCAGGCAAACACTCCGCAGAGAAAAGCAATTTATAACTTTTGATGGAATTTTCAGCACAAATGACCACTATAAGAACAAATAAAAATAAAAAATAAAAAAAACAGGTACAAGCTGTTCCTACATATTTATCACAACCTTGCCCTTATTTCTATTCACTTTACAGCTCTATTAAATTTTGCTTCGAGCCAGTAAACTGAAAAGTTTTATTTTCATGCATCATTCTAGAACCAGCAAAGTACAAAACCCAAGTTGCCATTTCTTCTGTTGAAAATGTCAGCAGTTCATCCATTAAAGCTTGTTAACTGAATACTATTTGATTACATGTAATGGTGTCAACAGCTTACGGCCACATCAGCAGAAAAGTGATCAGAATAATAAGTGTGTAAATGTCTTCCTATTCCATAAAAGGTAAATTGGAAACGAAAGGGAATTTCCCATGATGAAAAAGGTAAAACGTAAACAGAATCTGATAAAGTGTTTTCGAAGACTTTACAAGACTGACTCAACGATGGAAAATTGGAGGAAAAAAATTGGAAAAAATAAAGACAAGAATTAATATTGAGGTGATAAATTGCAAGCCTGTGGTATTAAGCAGTATTAACTGATCAATAAGAAAGAAATGAAATTAACTTGATGGAAGTTTAATAATATTTCTTGTGTTTCCAACACCACATGAACATGCCATAATGGCTAAAGGTGTCATATCCATGTGTGCAACAAGGAAATGACTTTCAATGTCCAGCTTAAAGGTGGGCTCGCTGGTAGTTTCTGTCCTTCACACCACCCGCCACACAACCCGATTCAAAAATAATATCAATACTACCCTCTACTGGTTCGTCGCTGCTGTCACGTAATTTCTTAGCAATCCCGTATTTACGGCTAGTAAGCAATATACGGTTTTGGGTAACTGGAGCGATGGCCTTGACGAAATTCCTGCATAGTTCTTGTCTGTGCAGTGTCAGTAGTATGCGGTAAATTATTACACCGCGTTTTCGTGTGTGTTGTGCGATACAAAACTCTGTAATTAGTTCATACGTTCAGAACTGTTCACGACTAGTGGGCTGTACAGTACAGGTTATGGTCGAGTTTTGCATCAGGCGTAGGCTTTTAGTTTGACCAGGGAGCTGCTAGCTACTCTAGCAGCTCCCTGGTTTGACTATTTTTAGGCCTACATGGTGAGCAGTCGAAGTCCGACCGGTTTGGGTGCCCTGGTTTCGTAGTTGATTCACCCATTAGGAAAGCTGTGCATGCTTTATCGAATATCAAAAGTTTAGCCTATAGAAGTGCAGTAACCTAATTTAATGCTATTTTACTGTAACAAACCAGTGTATTTCAAACTTTTCCAGATGCACCAGTCTTGTACTAACTGGAGTAAAGTATTTGCAAATATTGTAACCGAAGTCGCGAGTCGCCATTTTTTTACAGCTCAAGAAACTAATAGTGAAAATAAGTCCGATACACACTGACTCGTGTCACAAAAATAAAAACGCAAATACAAAGTGAAAACTTTTTCTGAAGTGATTACAACATTGGGTATCAAACGTATGGTCAAGTCCGTCATTTGTGAACAATTGGTATTTCATTCAATTTAGGTATGAATTATATATAGACACAGTCTGTATTTTAATTTTTTTTTATATATGCATTTTAGTTCTATATCAGGAGGGAAAGACAAAGCATTTTTTGTCATATATCATACATAGATAAATATGTATATTTACTTATATTTGGGCTCCTGGCCACGGGCCCTTTAGGCGATCACAGAGCACTTGCCCTAGCTGCACCCCATCCTCGTAACCGGTGCACCGAATTAAAAATAACGAAACTTGAACGGTAAAAGGGAAGTAAAAGACGTAATTGCCATAAGGGGCGGCTCCACCCTCTTCAGAAAGGATTGGCAAAAAGGGAATAAGAAATGAACAATAAATTAACAATTATTTCCACTGAACTACTGTACTCCAGAATTGAATATCCTGCTTCTTGTTCCGAAAGGCTCCCAACGAATGCCAAAAAGTCGGCAACGGGGATGAGGGTGGGGGGTACCCAGCCCCACCATGGGGCTACCCCTGCAGCTCATCACGACTGACTCGAATTACAACTCTCAACTTGATACTAGTCAACCAAAAATTGTCCTTTGAAGTTGAACTGAAATTGGATGGAATTAAAAAAAAACAAATACTAGCTGTCTGCATGGATCATACTCTATACTATTGTGTGACCATATAGGCGTACGGGCTCTAGTCAACCAGGGGGAACACTGGGGGAAGCTATTTTTCTTGCCAGAGAAATTTAAAATTGCCCGAACGATCCTAGCACGATTAATTCATTTCAAACTTCGACGTCAATGAAGGACAGAGAGAACCATATATAGGCCTATGTCTGACTATAAGATCATTGATCCATCACGAATAACTATTTTTTTTAGCTCTTGGGAAAACTCCGAATAATCTTCCATTTGCCGATTCCTAAAACTGGGAAGTACGGGGTGGGGGGGGATCCGTCTTGATCCACAAGTATAGTGAACGTTCACCACAACAAGTGTTTAGCTTGGGACTATAGACTTGTCAACCTTGTGAACATATATTAATTTTTGGGGGGTTGGGGGGGGGAGGGGAGTCGGCAAATTAAAAAATACAGGGTAAACAGAGGGAAGGAAATACACCAGTGCATGAGAGGAGGTGAGAGACAGGACTGATTGATCGTGTCGATAGGTTTTTTTCATATACATATGATACAAGAAGATAGACGTAAAATGTAGCATCGTTTCAACACTACAAAGGGGACCCTCCTCCGCCCCCACCCCCCCCACACACACCCTCCCCCACGTTCAATATCATATCCCCTCTTGGCAACGGAAATAAACACCAGTATAAATAAACCGATACAGATATTTATACCCGCTGTTAATCCGCAACTATTCCGGCTTGTTAAATCGTGTAGATTGATGGCTTCGCCGTCCTTTACTGCGTGTAGGCCTATATACAATAATACAAAGCTGAATGTTTCTCCTTGATTGAACTTCCCCAACCTTGCCCATCTTGAATTAGAGGGTGGCCAAGCTCCTGCTTCACAGTCATAGCTACTATCGATTGATCTCAATCTGGAGATGCAGATGTATCAATAGCTGCAGATCCAACGGTTTGTGAATGTCGCACGACCTGTTAACGAAAGTCTGGGAAAAGTGCTTGCCCCTGTCGTATGTATGATCTCTTTTGCTCAGATACGTTCTTTTTCTTTCTCCGGAATACGCCTCTATGTTTAGCAACCTTTCGTGCTTCAAATTACAATCTCGATACTGTGTTACTGCAAACTGGCTGTATTCAAAATACGTACGTAAACACTGTGCTAACTACCTATCAACTTGAATATCCACAACACTGACCAACGTACAGTAAACCATGGAGGTAAAAACACCTCCATGAGTAAACAAACGTACATCACCCGCCGCCATAGCTTGCAACACAATACCGTTCACAGCCAGGTACAGCTACGATCAGGTGACCACTCAGGAAAGTCATGTGAGTAATGGGTGACACGCAAAACCACTGAAATCAAAGCCCCCTATTTCTAAAAGTATATGAGCGCCCCCACCTTTAACTAGCTAAGAACTAGTAGTTCTAAACAGAGCTAGCACAGATTGCATTAACACATCACACCAGAATCAGATGAAATGTGTATTTACAGAATAAAAGAGTGTGCCATATGAAACAACTACCATGTGAGCTCATAGAGGATTAAAGATTATAGTTCAAGGTGCAGTTGTGCTGAGAAAGGATATCTTGTCAATTAAATTGACTGAATATCTCACAATAATTTCTTCATCTGCCTCTGTTTGGCAAATGAGGCTCTTCTTATAAATGTTTTGGGCTATACTCGCTACCAGGTATTCAGTACTTCACTCAATATTACAGTCTCGAAATTGAGCGCTCAGATCGACCCGAGACACCTTTAAAATCGCTAAAAGGCATCTCACCTTCAAGGAAGAGTTGAAGGACATGCAATGAATAACTTACTGGTCGCCTCCGGCTTTCAGATGTACGTTGGCCCCTAATGTCAGAAGCTTTTCCACGGTATCTGTATTACCTTTGGCAGCTGCTACCATTAGAGGTGTCACACTGGTTTGGGAATGCTGAAAATTCACTGAAATATGGGGGAAGAGAAAGGAAAAAAGAAAAGTGCATTATTATAGAAGGAAACTGCAATCTCCGTATCAAATTTGTACTCAAAAAGGATTGTGGCACCTGTAGTGAAATATTATAGGTTAGATTGGTTACGAATACTGTGCACTTTCGTCATTATAGAGGTGCTGCACACAAAATATGATGTGGTCTAAACCGTGAATATGACAGGAAAATTGTTTTCTGAAGTCAAATGACATCAGCCTTGTTCATATTAGAAAATGCAACAGGGTATCTGATGCCACAAGACGATCAACTTTTTAGTTATGCATGCTCATGTACTCAGGATTGGACCTTGGCAATTATGACCTCCTCTTCGGGGAGGTTTCAGACAGTGGCGGAGCGTCCATACAGTCAGGGGG
>KN885215.1:38544-54224 GCA_000934455.1 Apostichopus parvimensis
TCAACTCACTTGTGGTTGGGTAACTCTCAGCACTGTGCACAGTTTGAGTCAACTTGTTACCCCCCTGCTATTTTAATGGACTAATCGAAGAAGAGTCAAGCACCGACCAGGCATTCAGCAGGGTTATTGTAGACTTGGAGAGTCATTCTGTCAATGTACGGTCTACTCTGAGTAAATCTTTACTCCTACAAATGGTAGAGCAATATTTATTAACCCTTGTGTTGGCTGGAATACTCTTTGTTCCCAAACAGTGTTATCTTGTGATTGACCCAGCTGCTGAAGCAGTTAGAAGGTAGCAAGGTAAGTCTCTGCAACTTGCAGGAACTTTTTAGTATGAAATTTCAAGCATATTTCTGTGCTATGTTATAGGTGGTGAAGGAAAACTTTCTGATGGTTTTACTGAAGTTTGTTTTGATTATATTTTTGTCATAACTTGTACTGCAGGAATGCATTGTGCCTTAGCTAATAGTGACTTACAATGTTGGTTTGGTCCCAGAGATAAGTTGAGATATGTATTGAACCAGCAGGATAATAAAATATAATAGATACAAGTTGTAGCTCTTACAATTCATCTTACTGCCATGCTGCAGTACCATGGCATTGGATAGGAGGCCGAGAGTTGTGAGAGGAGATGAAGGTCTGTAATGGCAGACCTTATCAGGTAATCTGATCAAGGTAAAAGTACTTTAAGTGGTCATTGTTGGGGGTCTGTTACAACAGCAGAGCAGCAATTTATGGTCAACAGGCTCTTCTCTGGGTGATTTGTAAACTGGAACAAGAAATAGACAAGCCACACAGATAACGACAGCAGTAACAACACTTCATACTTAGCTACTTGTAAGAGAGAACTTCAAACTTTTGCCAGGTTCAATTTTGAGATAAACTATTTTAAAACCATTCAGTTTCAATGCATGATTAATGCTGAATTACAAAACATGGGACTATCCTTCAGTTATTGACCTCTTCATACTTACTACTACCGTGACAATTTTTTATTTTTTTTATTCTTTAAATTATCTCATACAATAGTTGTTTTATGGTTATCTTGTATCCTGCTTCACATGTAGGCCTGATACTCTATAGTACAAGAATAACACTATATGTCTACTCTACCACAACTACTGGCATAGTACAGTATTTGTAAGCTTTTCCTGCATAATGTGTGAGAATTTGTTCAATTGGTCAATTGGATATACATTTTACAGGAATAAAGGGTATGTATAAATGATTTATTGTGATCAAGAAATGCAACTGTATTGATTTGTCTTGTTGAATAATGTTTGTACTACAGTAGTGGTGTCACTCCTACAGAACATTAATAACATGAAGTTAGATGGCAATTAAAATGTTGTCTTTGGACTGGTGGATATTTGACCAAAGTGTTGCAATTTGTCAAGATATGTATTTTTGCAATGTTAAGTCAGTAATGTAGGTCTGTGCCAATCAGACACAATTAATGCAATGTTTTATGAAATGACTTGATTAGTAATTAGTACTTCAAGACCTGCTTCAAGTCTCATTTAGAATCTCATTCATTTCTTTGGAATACTTTCATATATTGTTTAATATAGGTTTTCAAAGCTATGAGTTGTCTGTATTAATGATATTTTCAGTCTTGGTTAATTGCTGGATGAATGTCCTGTGTTTGCTCAGTCTATGATAACTATTGTAATAGTGATAATTGACACATGTTGTTTATACACACAGGGCTTTATCAACCCTCGCATTGCTATTTTAACTGAAGTATCGTAGCTTTTGAAGTCATATTCCATGTTATATAACACATTAGCAACTTGTGAACAATCAGCTTGGTATTGATGAGAGATACAGTACTTGCTAATAGCATCAATCAAAGTAATATTACAGTTCAACAAGAGAAAATGTTCATTGTTTTCCTCAACTTGCCTCGTTTTTCTCTTCATTGGATATTAAGAATATTTATCATTTGCTATACTTTTCAATGCAACTGCATATCTGATGGTATATATGGTAGTATTAAATTGACACAAAGTTGGGTTTTGTTTATAAGTTTGTGGTTGAGAAGCCTAGACATCTTGTTTCACAGTGTCAATGATACTAATAACTTTAATTTGGCTGAGAAATACCAGTGAGATGTTGTAGCCCAAAGCATAATCCCTTGAGTTGTGGCTTTGAAAGCATGCTGAGGTGTCACAAGGGTTAGTATTTGATTGATATATTATTGTGGTCTCAGATGCTGTGGTAGAGCTTGGAGCTATTACCGATAGCTCCATGGGTAGAGGGATCAGATTCTAATGTCAAGAGCACTGCCATAACATTCAATCAGTCAACAGCATTCAACAATAACATTGTAAGTTTCATGTGTTTAAGTTGTCACAAGTCACAACACATAACTTGATATCTCTCTTCTTGTTTTGTTGTTGTCATGTTAGTAGTGTCAAGCACTGGTCATTCGTTAGTTGATTTGTTTGAATTTCTTTCTCTTCTTAAGTGTGTATTCTGTCAGTAACTGGTGGTGATTGAACTAAATAATTTCTATAGGTTATTCTGTGTGGATCATTCATGTATATCATAAAACAATCTGAAATATTTAACGTATTGGAAAGTGGCATTTGTGAAATTTATTGTTCTTAGAGATATATCAATTCTAATTTCTTACTGTGAATTGTTTAGAATGACAATTAGAGAGATTGTCACAGAGGTTTAACAACTTTTCAAAATATGAAGATGGTTCCATATCCATGTGTCATTTATTCTCTTACCTATCTGAAGATTGGTTGTAATGTATATAGAGCTAAGTTGTAAGTTGAGTATATCTAGACAGTACTATCAACACTCAAAATCTCCCTCGTACATCTAGCTAAATTGGCTGAATTTAGACTGGAAAAATGGCTTTTGAAAGATGTTCTTATTTTCCCCTGCACATTTGGTTAACCTACCAATTACCGCAAGTGCGAAGAAATTGGTTCTCTAGATTTGTGGCTTTTGGCTGCAGGGAATGCTTTGAATATTTAAGCATCAACACATGCTGACAAAATGAGAACGATGCTGGAGGATATTTAGGTGGGGAGTGATCTTGTTGCTCATCAGGGGATGGAAGTTGAGTAATTACAACTGATGGCCCATCCTCAATCACATATTTCATCAAATCTCTTTGTTCTGTAAAGAATGATAACCTGGAGGCAGTGCAATAAATGGAAGGGTGGGATTGATATTCTGCTTGTCATCTTTTAATTGAAGGATGATGAAATCTGAACTGCTTCCCTGTTGATGTAATTATTAACATAATTCTAGAAATGATGGCCAGTTTTATTGTGTAAGCTAGTCTGTGTACTTTATGGCTGTTTGATCAGTTGATCTCCTGGACAATATCTTGAAGGAGCATCTTCATCTGAGAGATGCTAATTCTGCAGTCAGGTAATAGACAGTTTGGTCTTTTAAAATACTAACAAAAACAACATTCATACTTGATGTTCTGCAAACTTTTGTCATTTACCTTCTGCATATTAAGTGATTGCAAACACTTTCTCCGCAAAATACCAATTCATAGAGCAGTGAATTTGTTGCCATGCCATGGGCAGAATGTTCCTAGGCAATGGTGATTGTGTGTGTGTGTGTGTATGTGATGACTTGTAAACACTAACTCCCAAGGTACATGATGGATTAATACTTGGTATCTGGGTCTTACTATAGTGGTTAAAATCTAGGTAAACTAAGATCTAAGTTTGTGGATAGGCCTACACCTAACTGGTTACAGTATCCTGTCAAGGGAAAGGGCATTTGTGGTGGAAATGTAAACCTAGTGTGTAGTGATACAGTACAGTGTTCTCATATGAAACATGGCAATGAAATATAAAGCCTGCTAGCTTTCTGGGGTTTTTATTTTTGTATTTTGCATAATTTTAATAGTGAAAGGAAGCAGAAAAGCATCTGATTATCAGTTAATGTTAGAAACAACCATAGCATTCTGATTCTTTGTGTCAGGTCTCGCTGGTATAAAAGTATCTTATAACGCGAAGAGTGAATGGATTTCAAACTCTGTGTGTAAATGCCCCATATTGTGTATAAGAAGCCTAATGTTTGTTCTAGAGGTCAACGATTATTTGAGGTCAGCAGAATTCAAGAAAGCAATCTTTGATGTATCTCATTCTTTGCATGTATATGCCTCACATGCTCATAGTAAATAAATGAAGTGTACTGTTTTAGTAGAGGTCAACAGAGGTCAGACTGTACAATATCTCAAGAAAAGAAAGTTGCATGAAAAAGCTTTGTACAATTTGTGGATGGCCTTAGTTGAGTAGATGAAGCCTACTGTTTGTAGTGAAGGTCAAAGGTCATCACAGATCAGCACAGGTGAAACTGCATCATATCAATATGATATCTCAAGAATGGAACCTTGCATAAATCTCATCTTTAGTGTGGATGTTCTCAATGGAGTAGATCAACCATAGTGTTTCTATCAGAGGTCACCAGTCATTTGAAGGCAGTAAATATCTTTAAAACATGATATATATGTATCAAGAATGGAATCTTTGATGAATCTCATGTTTAGTATGAAGATATCCTACACTCTCTCCCGCCAAACTTATATTCAGATTAACATTAAGTTTAAATGGTGATAAGAATTAGCTTAAATATTTCAATGGGTTTGAAGGAATTCTTTGTGTCATAATTGTGTTAATTATTGAATTCCTGTTGATGTTTTCGTATTGGTGGACTTCAAGACTGTTAAGCGTGAAGTAGATTTTGAAAGGTAGGTGTCTGTGTTCTGCACAGTACATTGGTTAATTTTCTACTTGTATCTTGTAATGAAATATTCATTGAAGCTGACACAAGAATATACAATAAGAAATGCGACAGGGAACACTAAGGTCATAACACACATTTGTTGAAGTCACACACTGCTTTGTGTATATGTGGTATGGATGAATGATCTGTTTTCTTTGTTTTTATTCAGAACACTATTACAAATGCCAGGCGTTTACTGAAGGATGCTGAAGAACTTGCTGAGAGTGGACAATGTGATGCAGAGGATGTTACTAATGTAGCTAGAGAACTTGATAGACGTGTTAGAACCTTTATCATTAGAGTTGAGAGGAGAAGACAACTACTAGAGCTTTCAGTGTCGTTCCATACCAATGCCAAGGAGGTAAGTGTGTTGTCATTAGTGAACCTCTATTAAACACCAGTTTGTTACCACATAAGACTAATAATGCATTTTCTTTACCATTGGATGAGTTAATGATAGTTGTAGGGATGTGTTACATATGCAACTCCATGGATTATCTACTTGTCTCATTTGTATCTAAATGCATCTTGTGATAGTTTTCATTAGGATAACATGAAAATGACAAATGATTATTATTTAGGGCTTCATTTCTAGTCAGGGTTTAGTTTTATGAAGTCAACTACAGTATGTTTCTTTTTGGATTGTTACATGCATGAAAGCCATAAATGTTAATGTCTGAACAAATATATTAACATTTTAATTATCTCTGGTTTTAATTGCAAAATCATTGGCATAGCAATGATGCATGGTAGAAAGTTAAGTGTTGCCTCATCTACACTGTAGTAATTCATGCGACTGTGTAGCCTTAGCCACCTACAGAAGTGGTGGACTGTAGCCTTAGCCACCTACAGAAGTGGTGGACTCTCTGTCTGTTTTGTTTTCTTCCCCAATTCATGGGTAAAGGTGATGAAATAATTCTGTTACATTGTATAATTTGTGTGTATAATGTAAGGAAGGAATGAATTATTAACAGTTGAAGGCTTTCTGCTAATGATAGATCAGTAATGTCACCTTTCTGAGAAAATGATCACTCACCATGATGTACACAGCTCAGCATTGTTAAGAACACAGGATTCTGCACTCAGGATGCAATGGGTTAGCCAGGGACGCAAAATCTTCAAACTGCTCACATCTGACGGATGCAACTGTTTTCCAGAAAGGAACAAAAGTTTTCCAATCATACAGATTTAAAGCAAATTTCATCATAGCATTCAACCGCAAGTTGCCATGGTTTGGTACAGAGTTAACATCATTTCCATTACAGAGATTTTCATGCTAAAAATAGTTAATGATGCTCTTCCAAATTTCTGGTGATCTGATTGGCTAATAGTCCCTTACACATGGTGTGTTAACATTCTTGCATCTGTAGTGCTCAATGAACACAAAGTATTTTGTTCCACTGCAACTAACAGTAACGTTACTTCCCCTGTGTGGAGATAGCGAAGTTTGTGGTATAGGCTATCATATGTGTGCACTCAAATATCATAAGGTTAGAGTTAGACCTTGTCATAAGGGTAGGCCTTGTCACAAGTTTCGACAAGAGCTTATGGTACAAAGTTGCAGAACTTTGCATTGGTTATCAGACCAGGGACAACTCCCTGATCAGACAATCACGTAATACTTAAATCATTGTTTTGATCACAAAATGTTGAGTTGAGATAGTCTATGATAATCCTGGAAAGCTAACATCTCTGATACTGAACAGGATTTTACATCTCACAGTATATTTGTTTTGTGTGCATTGAGAATTGCTATTTAAGTAAAATGTGCATTGATACCAGAGTAATTTCTACGATGCAAACTTTGATTGCATGCTTCATTTATAATTTGTTGTGCAACGTTCAATTGTAAACTACTTTGTACATCATCAAAAGTAACCATTGAAGCTTGAGCTTTTTAATTGACATTGCATAAAAAGTTATTTACATACTGTAATGGTTGGGGAAAAGATAAAATTTGTTAAATTATGAATAAAATTGCACTGCAAAAGTGTTAACGGTATTTGTTGCATCGATATTCATTTGTGATTTCGGTAACGACCGATACTTGCAACATAGGCGGCATAACAGTATCCGTAAAAATATCGGTAAAAACCTCATTGCTGATAATGGCAACTGATATTGAAAAAAAACCATTTCTTTAGCCTCAGTTTCCATTTCAATTAATTAGCAAGTGGTCAATATGTCGATAAGCTGGTCAAAGAAACAAGACGCAAGTACTGAAATATATTTACCGATAACGATCTTAAAACAGACCAGTCAGGCAACTCAACGTTACGTACATAGCAGTCTGGCCGGTGTATGATACAAGTGAATTCAACATATAATTAAACATTGAACATATCCACTGACATCTGTTTTGCCCTTGCAATATTCTTGGCAAGAATCCAATCAAAGTTGTAAGCATGGCATATTCAGACCTACAAACAATGCACTGTGGTGTGACGTTGAAAAACATTTGATAAAACTATATACATGTACATAACTACAGTAGTAGCCTATCACAATAACTTGCACAGTGTTTCTGAGGCTCGGCTGAGAATAAGTTATAACACATGGAGACCCCTACTATTAAATCTGTCCAAAAATTGCGTATCTTTTGAAAAGCTGCAAAGAGTGTCATGGATGCAGTTTGGTAAACACCAGTGACTGATGAAAAGATTGTATTTTGAGAATCAGGTTTGCTTATCACAATTTGTTGCTGGATGGTTAAAAAATATTCAAACTTGAAGCACTTGCTCATTTTGACTAGGCTTATTTGTTAGTATAGGCGGCTAATGGTAGGATTTCATATTTTACAGAAATTAAAAAATTGAAGAAAATGTGTTTGTTTTAATTCTGGTATTTAACACAAGGGGTAGTAAAAGTTCTTAGCCAGGATACACTAATGTCTATTCTACATGAAATCAGTTTTACTCATTGCACATTGTCATCTTTTAATGTTTTCTAAGAAACTTGTGGCTCCAATTGACAGTTTGTATAAGACTTGCATCCTAAGTGGTCAACATAGTTGGTCAAACAGAGTAACTAATCATACAACAGAAGTAACAGGAAGTATAGGCTTGTGTTGTCCAAAACACAGTGTCTTGCATATACTTGGTGAGGAAAATGACCGTTCATTTAAAAGGAGGTTAAGATTAGTGTAATAGAATACACATATTTTTTTTTTACCAATTTACTAACAGAATTCAGCAAATGAGAGTTATACATGTGGTTACTGTTTGTGAGTTGTGCAAGCAATAATAACCTATGATAGCCAATTATTTTAAATGTTTGTTTTTATATGCTCCTTTTTTGTTTGTTTCTCTTGGTCACTAGCTTTGATAAACATTCTTATTTTACTAGTGCGCATCATAATTATATCAGTTTCTTATCATTGGTCATGTACTTCTGTAAAGCATATGAAAAAATCAATTTGAATTGAATACTTAATGTAGTATAATACATGACTTACAGTGCGATTTGACCTTCATTCTGGCTGCTTACAAATATCGGTGTGGGTATCAGGCCAATATAGGGATGGAATATCAGATACCGCCAAAAAACCGATATTGGCGATATCGGCACAACGCTAGTTAATTTTAACTTACGACAGGGCTTCATAAAAGTTGCAAGTTAGTATTAGGCTTTTAGGGGCTTGTTATCCTGTATGTTATCCATAGGTAATATTTTCTACAGCTCATTTAAGGGGCTCAATTAAATCAGTTGAAAAGTGCAATATTTTTATGCTGGGATTTTCTGTGTAGACACTCGTTTTACTTTACGTTGATTTCCAACATTCACAGCGTTTGGATAGCCTATAACATTTTCACAAATGTTATGTATGGGAGTTGTATACCATACAATAGGGTGCATTGCATGATTTTTAGATTGGCAGATATGGTAACTAGTCTACAGCAAAATTTCCTGCTTTTGATTTTTAAAAGTTATTTTGTTGTGTATTAACGGTTTCATTATTGGATTTTTGCCATGTACATTATAGGCCTATCACTATATGCTTCCAATGTGCAAAAGCCAATGTGTTGTCAGGATCATAATAGAAGTATTGTGTGTTCCTGTAGAGGTATTTTTAAGTGCATGCTTTCGTGGATGACTGCAGTGATGTGTGTTTTGTGAACTGACGCAAACAATTTTTAAGATGTTGAGTCCTTTTGACGCAACTTTTAAAATCCTAGTAACAATACTGCAGGTACTAGCAATTGATGAAAGTTAATATAACTCATGAGCTCTCCTGTAATCATGTCAGAAATTGGATATGAACCCAAGTCTGTTTTGTAGTTAAGAATGAAGTCTACATCTAATACGAATTATCTTTGCCTCAAAGTTATTTATATTTAACCTTTTTGGCTAAACCTTAAAAAGGTTGCTACTATTTGAATATAATTTTGTGTTTATGTAGCAGAAACGGCTTTGTAAATTTATTGTTACAAAGAAGGATGAAGAAAGTATATATACTAAAGACAGGTCAAAATGTGACAAACAGCAGTAGGAGATGGACCAACAGTTAAATTTATAGTAGATGAACTCAGCAGCAGTTTGCAGGTCACATTCCAAATCTAAGTTGTTATTATTCCACTTTTGGAACATATAATTCTAAGAAGCAGCCTGTAACCATATTTGTGTAGTCATGGGGTTTGATGGACCTGCAAGGAATTTTGCCTTGACCTAATAGTCTTAGATTATTGTTTCTCCACATTTATTTAGGCTCTCTTTATAAAGAAATAATGTGCTGTAAATCAAAGTGACAGTCATAGTGAATATCGTTTTTATCCTTTCAGCTTAGTTCATGGTTCAAGGAGTTAGAAGCAGAGCTAAACATTGGGACTGATGTGGCAGTGTCAGTGGAAGAAGCAGAAAATGAAGTAGCCAAATTTGAACATCAACGAGATATAACACTGGATGCATCAGTCAATACTGTTAGCGAAGGACAGAGTATCATTGATCAACTTGGGTAAGACCATTCTTTACAAAATTCTCTATTTTAAGTCTCTTACTTGTACTATTTGTATAGGTAAGTTCAATCTCTCCCTGTGCCTACAACTGTTACTTTATGATCAATGTTACCGTGGTTTGCTATTTATTTCTTGAGTAATTATCAAATGAAGCGCAATCAAGATATTCACAGGTCTGTTGAGGATAAACAACTATTGACAACATATCGGTTATAAGATTGAAGTCAAACTGGACCCTTCAGAGGGTCATTTGTGTTAATTTCAATTGGGGAAGCATATCCAAGAGTGTTTTTTATTCACATATCAGTTGTCTTTCAGCTAAATGAATGTAATTGAAGACAATTGTGAAATTTAAAACTGAATCATAGATAATTCAATCAAGATTACAACATTTGATGATATGACATTACCTGAGTACTTAGAACCACTAACTTGCATACATTTTCTGCAACAGCATTCTTTCTTACCAAGAACCATGCTTGCCAAAGAAGAACTTTATTTTAAACTAACTATATAATTCTCAGTGAATTTGCTCAGAGTTGCCTCTTTGATTTAGCTATATAGTTCTTGCTGAGTGGCATTCACTGCTGACAAAGTAAAGTGTTCTTTGTTAACATTCAAGTAATGGGATTATCTGGTTTAGTAAACAGATAACAACATTGACATGCAGGAACGACAGTTAAGGAATTGTCCTGGTTATCCAATGGAAGATCTGTTCCTATACTTTAGCCATGTGAAATAAGGCCTGTTAGGCTGTCTTCAACCAAAATGCAAAATCTACAGTTACAAATCTTGGCACAATTTTAACAAATAGGCAACATTCAAGCCATGGTGGTGAGATTAAGGACCAGCCTTAATTGTGAGAAATTGTCCTAGGGACTTCTACCTAAAATAGTGGGTGTTTCATCCTGTTACTTCAGCATTTTCATCTCCCTTCCGTCTCCTCGTTTCATCTCACTGCCCTATATTTTGCTTAATTATATTCAATTCTTGTGCATGGCCCAATTTAGTTGTCTGTCTATCCATCTCTTTTGAAATGTGCCCTCTTATATATTTATTCTGTTCTGTCTCAGAAATACATGTATGTATTAGTTTCCCTTTGCAGCAGCATTAATTTCATGTTGGATTTATAAAGGAAAGTGTTTGGCACCTATTCTACCTCCTAAAGACATACTAATGAGCTCACAGTCTGACTTCATATCAGTGTAAAATCATAAATGTAATCTGTTTGAGTTGACTTGATATTGGAATTCTGTTGGGAGTACTTGGAGATTTTTCATGCTGCTGCTATCATAGAAATCTTCTCTTGCAAATACTTTCCATCATGCTTTAGGGTTCTATGTTCAATGTGAATTTATGTTTGGTATATTGATATGATGACAGCTAGATGTTCTCTTTAATATCAACAGTAGATTCAGAAATAGTTTGAATTTCAAGTCGCAAGTTTACATGCAAGGAAAGTAAACCAGATTCATTGTTAGCATTGAGGTTTCTATACTAGCAATTTTTAAACTTTTTAAGTCTAGATTTTTGCATATATCACACGCATTCCATTTTGGTCCAAACCAAGTTCAAAAGCTTTGTGGACATTGTGTCGAATGACAAAGGAGTTGGGATTCTTCGTGAAGTCACCAACTCTTAGAGCCACAAGTACTCAACAGAAGAATTTTAGGAGTCGCCAAAGTCCAGTGAACATGTACCCATGTTCAAACCAGAATGTTGTTACTCACCCACCTGCTAGGAGGTCATTTGGGGTCACCAGGGGTCAATTTGTGAAAACCTTGTAAACAAAATATCTCAAGAAGGTAAGCTTGGGCAGACCTCATATTTTGTGTGTAGAAGTACCACATCAAGTGCACAAAGTATATTATTTTTTGTGGAAGTCAAGGTCATTTGGGGTCATCAGAGGTGAAATTGTGAAAACCTTGTAAACATGATATCTCAATATTGGAAGCATGTGCAGATCTCATCCTTGGTACGAAGGTGTATAACATTGAGTAGAAGAAGCCTATTGATTTTGTGGAGGTCAAAGATCGTTTGGGGACAACACAGGGATTAATGGTCATGTAGGGTATATGTGCTCATATTGGCAGCCAGGAAGTGGCAGCCCCAAAACAGCCACGTGGCCTACTGCTCTCCAAAACCTAAAAAGGTTGTTTTTCGTTCCCATCTCATGACTATTAATAAGTGGGCATGATGTACCATAGAATCTTAAACTGTTGATATCTCTGCAACCGTTTGTCCGATTTAGTGTATACTTGGTATGGTGATGTAACTACCACAACAACCACAAGATGAACAATGTCATACTTGGTAGGTAGATGCCCTGTGATGAGTAGATTGTTTTAGGTTCCCATTTCATGATACTCATAAATGGGTGGGGCTTAATGAAAATTTGATTCACACTGGAATGGTGATGTCGGTACATAGTAAGCACATTTCTCTGATGTCTCCAACTTTATATCATTATTATTTATTAAATTGCAAGAAATGGCTTTTAAACACAAGACAAGAACCAAATGTTCCATGGTTTTCACTACTGGCATATTAGGTTTGTCACACTACATTCATACAATCAATCATGTTGTTTTTTGTGTGCATGTCATGAAAATCAATCAGTGAACATAAAATTCTCAATCAGATATCTCTGAAATAGTATGTTTATTTAGCTTTACTACTGTATGTAAATATATGGACACATGTTTACAAAGATCATTAAATTTGACATCGTTATTATTCATGCTGGTTTCTGTTTTTATACTATGTTACTTGATGGACTTTGTCAACATGATTACTGATTCCTGGTACGGTCCTTGATATGTTGCCATATTAGTCAATAGATAATCCCTCTTCAGTTAGGTGTGCACAAGTTTATGAATTATTCTGTTTGGTTTTTTTGATATTGAAAGCTATCACAAATCTTCATAAGTAGATGGTGATTTATACAATAAGCAGCCAGTTTCTGTTCAGTCCAATGGCTCATCATTTGGTCTGACACTTTATGGCAGTAAAGCTAGAAGCAATCTTTCAGCAGGGTTTGTTATTGGGTACTGTTCAAACTTCTGCAGTTTATCAGGCATCCAGAAGATAGGTTTGGTTTCATTTGGTCTTAACCACAAAAACTGCAAAGATAGTTATTGAGAATTTTTGGTCCTGAAAAGTATGTTTCTGGCACTTTGAATCACAAACTACTTTATGTATGCTTATTATTTTGCAGACGTGGAACACATTGAAAAGTAGAGGCATATTGGTTGAAGTACTTATGGATTATTGGATTATGATTATGACAAAGAGATTACAAGATTAATTAGCAATAACTTATGAAGACTAATTCTCATGATATGTGTTCTGCTTGTTTCTTGAGTTTGGTAGATTACTAGTAATGCTCCCAGGAAGAAGGCATAAATGGTTTCTAAGGATTCTTAATTCTACATATTGAGATGACTGAGATACAGAAAAGCATATGATTCCTTACTTGAGATGCATTTTATTCGTTTATGTGTGTTTTCATTATCATTCTGTGTTATTGAATACTCTTTGTGTTGATTCATCATTCCTTTCAACAGTACGGTACAGTAATAGGAAGACCAGAACTTGTTCCTGTGCCTCAGATAATAATTTATAGAAACATTCAAGCTGTTATTGTTTCTCTGTGATAATTGTCAGGAGGATCAAGAGGGGGTAGTGGATAAGAGGAATCAAAACATAATAATAGAGAGCATAGTAATGTTGATCTCACCAAAACTGACAAAACCTCCAAATAGGAGTCCTGGATTTGAAGCAGTATTGCTGATATTGTCCGTACCAGTACATGGAGGTAGTGAGTCCACAGCATGCAATAAAATGGTATGATGCCATCCTACAGTATGTTCTATTGCTTCAATGTACAAGTCATTTGTTTCACTGCAGGTGTTTAGCCTTGTTCCCATTCAAACTGCATTTGGTGTTGAATTGTCACAATATGTTAGTAATATACTCATATGTTAAATAACAGATAAGGGTCTTGAAGACATAAAGGTACTTCCCACCAGGAGTCATGGAATTAGTCATAATGTTTCAAACATTTGCAAATGAAACAATAAAACATGGTATTAAATTTGTGAAAGGGTACATCCAATTGTACAAAATTCTGGCCATTTGCTTGATTTTGCCATTTGCCGAAAGCAAAAAGGAACAGGCAATTTTTTGCCAGGAGACACTAAGAAAGTTAAACACTTGGTATTTTAGTAAAAAAGCAAAGAACTGTAATTATTTCTAACCTAAAATACAAGCCCTTTATTACAGCTTACTATCAGTAAATAATACAGGGCTGCTCTCAAACCCTGTGTGTTGAAAAACAGTAAATGCCAGTAAAAACTTTAGTTCAGCCTGCAGATTTAGAAATTTTAGATCGATATATATTCTTGTCGAAATTTGGTCACCAAGGGCAGGTTTTCATGTGAATTTCATCACAAGGTGAGTGAACAACCAATTCCCCCATAAATTTGGAAGAAAATTTAGTAGTTAGTTTTACACCAGACCCTACCCTCTCAATAAGCAGTAGAACTGTCTGAATACTAATCCAAAACATACCAGCGATTTACCACCACAACAAATATGCTACTAGTGTTGCTGTTTTAACTACAGTAGGGAGTAACTCCTTAGTTATACTAATCCACTGCTAATACCACACTGTGATACATTGTTAATATAGAGACCACTTTCACTTCAACATACTGTAGTATGTTAATAGCCGTAATCAAGACACAAAATAAAGGTGTATGCAATTCTAGTGCACAATTATCCTTGGGTGTGGTAAACTTGGCTAATAACTAACTGACGCTTTCCAGTAGTTCCCACAGTCACAAGTGATTATTGAACCATGTTAAAGCTAAGCTTAGGTCATAGTTCATGTCAGTACTTATGGGACTCCTAATATCATGTGAATACTCAGGGATGTTGCAAACCCAAAGTTGCCATTAATGAATTATTGTAGTGTGGTGCTTCTGTTGTTGAATGCAGATCATTGAAGGATCATACCACTTGATATATATATTAGTATCTATGCAATTTGCATTCTATAAAAATAGAAAATTGTGTGTCAAAGAGTTTGTTTCAAGGGTAATGTCTGCTGTGTGGCACATACTTGGTGAACTTTGTGGTCTTTAATGTAGTGAAGATTGGCATTAGTGGCACATATGTTTAAGTAGCAGTTAGATGAAGTAAGGTACAGTAGGTTAAATATACAGTAACCTTAACCCATGCATGTGAACCACCTCTGTTCCATCAAATACGAACGAGTAATCTAAGGTATAGACCCCCTCTCCCTATGCTCCTTCCCTCTTTCCCTACCCCATCTGGTGTGTATCTTATTAAATAGTAATGTTTTGATTGCCATCAGAAAATTGAAGATGATTCAATTTGTTTTTGTGTAATTATGTCCTTATTGGTTTCATATGTTGTATGCCATTGTGGAAATCTATAAAAGACGTGTTATTGAAGATTGTGAACTTTGTCAGAGAAATGCTAAAAACAGTGGAACCATGCAGAATAAAAGTAATTTCCTGTAGAATAGCCTTTTAATAATAGCATATCCGTATACTTTTAGACTTTTCACTACCCAATTGTGTATATTTCAGCAAAAACAGCAACACTTTCGCCAATTGCGTCGCTTACATAAACCACATCCTAACGTTGACGTGACAACTGAGCAACAACCTCTTGTTAATTATATTCATTACCAAACAGGGAAAAACTGCATCTTTTCCCAACAAGGCAATTTGTCAGTTCCACCACATAGAGGATGGCAGGGGGGATTTGGCAGGTGATTTTGTAGGGGTTGTGGTGTTTGTTCCAAGGTATGAATATATGATGTTTTGCCAAATTTGTTACTTGAATTTGCAAGTACGGCCTACTAGTACATGAAGTTTTTACAATGTTCTTGGATTCTTACTGAGAACTTTGCTCTCACTGTATAAGTAT
>KN885215.1:54274-66703 GCA_000934455.1 Apostichopus parvimensis
ATTATTTCTAACCTAAAATACAAGCCCTTTATTACAGCTTACTATCAGTAAATAATACAGGGCTGCTCTCAAACCCTGTGTGTTGAAAAACAGTAAATGCCAGTAAAAACTTTAGTTCAGCCTGCAGATTTAGAAATTTTAGATCGATATATATTCTTGTCGAAATTTGGTCACCAAGGGCAGGTTTTCATGTGAATTTCATCACAAGGTGAGTGAACAACCAATTCCCCCATAAATTTGGAAGAAAATTTAGTAGTTAGTTTTACACCAGACCCTACCCTCTCAATAAGCAGTAGAACTGTCTGAATACTAATCCAAAACATACCAGCGATTTACCACCACAACAAATATGCTACTAGTGTTGCTGTTTTAACTACAGTAGGGAGTAACTCCTTAGTTATACTAATCCACTGCTAATACCACACTGTGATACATTGTTAATATAGAGACCACTTTCACTTCAACATACTGTAGTATGTTAATAGCCGTAATCAAGACACAAAATAAAGGTGTATGCAATTCTAGTGCACAATTATCCTTGGGTGTGGTAAACTTGGCTAATAACTAACTGACGCTTTCCAGTAGTTCCCACAGTCACAAGTGATTATTGAACCATGTTAAAGCTAAGCTTAGGTCATAGTTCATGTCAGTACTTATGGGACTCCTAATATCATGTGAATACTCAGGGATGTTGCAAACCCAAAGTTGCCATTAATGAATTATTGTAGTGTGGTGCTTCTGTTGTTGAATGCAGATCATTGAAGGATCATACCACTTGATATATATATTAGTATCTATGCAATTTGCATTCTATAAAAATAGAAAATTGTGTGTCAAAGAGTTTGTTTCAAGGGTAATGTCTGCTGTGTGGCACATACTTGGTGAACTTTGTGGTCTTTAATGTAGTGGAGATTGGCATTAGTGGCACATATGTTTAAGTAGCAGTTAGATGAAGTAAGGTACAGTAGGTTAAATATACAGTAACCTTAACCCATGCATGTGAACCACCTCTGTTCCATCAAATACGAACGAGTAATCTAAGGTATAGACCCCCTCTCCCTATGCTCCTTCCCTCTTTCCCTACCCCATCTGGTGTGTATCTTATTAAATAGTAATGTTTTGATTGCCATCAGAAAATTGAAGATGATTCAATTTGTTTTTGTGTAATTATGTCCTTATTGGTTTCATATGTTGTATGCCATTGTGGAAATCTATAAAAGACGTGTTATTGAAGATTGTGAACTTTGTCAGAGAAATGCTAAAAACAGTGGAACCATGCAGAATAAAAGTAATTTCCTGTAGAATAGCCTTTTAATAATAGCATATCCGTATACTTTTAGACTTTTCACTACCCAATTGTGTATATTTCAGCAAAAACAGCAACACTTTCGCCAATTGCGTCGCTTACATAAACCACATCCTAACGTTGACGTGACAACTGAGCAACAACCTCTTGTTAATTATATTCATTACCAAACAGGGAAAAACTGCATCTTTTCCCAACAAGGCAATTTGTCAGTTCCACCACATAGAGGATGGCAGGGGGGATTTGGCAGGTGATTTTGTAGGGGTTGTGGTGTTTGTTCCAAGGTATGAATATATGATGTTTTGCCAAATTTGTTACTTGAATTTGCAAGTACGGCCTACTAGTACATGAAGTTTTTACAATGTTCTTGGATTCTTACTGAGAACTTTGCTCTCACTGTATAAGTATATGTGAGTTGTGACTAACCAGTCAAGGCTTGCACAATCAGTGACACTGATTATATGAGACAAGTTGCTTTGGTGCCGTGCTGCTTCCAGCAGCCAAATTGTTTGGCGGTTTGTGAAAAACAACCACAATGCCAAAACGTGATTTAAATTGCATTGTAATGCCACAGAATGGAGATTGGTATCTAGACCAAAATATTTTAAATAACATCCAACAAAACATGTTTGTTTTTAATGTTCAAGCAATATAGGTTGCGAACTATCGGTAAATGACGTTAATTTTACCGATACCGATACTGATACCAATACCGATTAATGCATGCCAATGAATGGTGCAACACTACTGTTAACCTAAGTTTTCTGGTGGTAGTGAAGGGATTCTCAGAAGACTTGAGTTCTGAAATGACTTCAGTTACCAATTCTTTCTAAGCTGGGTCTGACTGATCTCTTGAAGGCAGTAAGTTATTGGGCTTTCTTAGAAAATTCTTCAGATTTGTTTAATACTGTCACCAATATTGAGTGCACTTGTTAATTTACTGCAGTTTGATATTCAGTCAACACTGCCATCCAGATTGCATTCAAGAGTAAAACCTCTTTAATCTACTTGTTATCACACGTTACAGTGCACCTCACCTTAATATGTACTGTTCAAGGTTTGTTACCTTGAGTGCCTCCTCGGATATATATTCACCCAGTCTTATTACACTGAGCTCAGCAACTCTCTTCAATACGGTAATGGTGGAATGATAAAGTCTAACCGCTAGGACGATTTTGTTTGAGTTATTTGCTCTGGTGTCTTAGAAGCTTGAATTTGTTGAAGGAAGAATACACATTGATGATGCAACTTTTATCCTTAAACAACCATGCTGCTATGTTACTGTGTAAATATTACTGGCATTGCTTCTCACAGTAGAGAACAGCTGACAGAACGACAAAGAGCCAAGTGCATTAGTTACTTTACCTATAAGTAATATATCTAGTCCAATGGACCCTTAGAGGGGTAAGTTCAACTTTATTCTACCTGTTTGTTGCTCTCAACTGGAGTCTACATAACCTATGAATAAATTTATGTAATTAAATTCCTTGCTCTGTTATTACAATATAGCTATCTAGATTTGCTTCAAACATGGTGTCTGGAACTCAGCATTCAGCTTACACAGTTTTAGATCTGTGGACTGTGTTTAACCGCAGATGATATGCAATGATACTGTGATGTGAAGATAGAGATATATTGTACAACTTCAAACAAAACAATTCTTGAGGAGGGGGGCAATGGTTAGAGGAAGGCCTAAGTAATTAACACATAAATGATATATAAAGATGATGAAGAGTTTGCTCTCTAGGCTAAATATTTGTAACTAATGTTTCCTGCAATTTAAATGTTTCATGTGTTGAAATCATGAATAAAGCTAACATGTGGAATGTGACATCCAGTTAGGAATTCTCTGTTCAAGGAGATTGGTTTCCAAATGAATGTTAAGTGGGTTTAAGGATATCTTTGTTAAAGATGCTCACAGGATGAAATTACATATGTTCCCAGATGTACATCATTTTATGGTTTGTATTATGTTATGTGACTCAGAAGTATCAAGCAAGGACTTTTTATCTGCTTATTGGATTTAATAGTTCTCATCAAGTTTTTTGAAAATGGTGACTAGAAACAAGTTAAATGTGTAACTTGTGATCATAACCAGAAAGGAAGTGAATCTGAAATACATATTACATATAAGTGGTCATGTTATCAGCTGATGATATGGTCTCACACATGGTCTCACACATGTTATCAGCTGATGATATGGTCTCAGTGTTGAATTATTCTACTGTTGTGTTGGTAATGCTGCACATTATGCAACATCTTGTCCAGGGAGGCATCACCTCCAATCTGCAGAGAAACAGGACGCTACACTGGAGGGAAAGTGACATGATGTTTAGATGTGTGGAACAAACAAACACAAATCTTTATTAACAGATATTTGTGAATTATTTGAGGTAATTAAACAACAATGTAAAACTTTGTTTAGATTTTGTCTGAACAGTCCAATGCACAAACTAGAACATGCCATACTTTGGCCTGAGAACACGTTCAATGTAAAGTTCTTTTATTTTTTGTGGACATTTGAGGTATGTACAAACTGATGTACAAATTTGTAACAAGAGAACTGTAGGTTTATTAGCCTGCATTGCTTTTCTAAACAGAATGGACAAAATGCACAGAAAAATGCAGATATGAAAGGTGGTTGGTATCAATTTAGATTGCTCTTGGAGGGAAACATTAGAAGTCTACAGTATGTGCTTACTAACTAAATCCCACATTGCAACTTTTAAGGCCTTGTTATCGTTACAAATAAACCAAAGGTGTTGTTATTGTGATCAAACATTGATAATTTTTGTTGAAACATTGAGCATTGAACATTGAACATATTGAACAAATACAAAACATTGAAATAGCAAAGTCATGAAGTATATTAGCTCTGTGATACATATATAGTAATCTCTGTATGGGTATGTGGGTCATAAAGTCAGATTTTGCATGATTGTAAATGATTATGCTTGCATCATTGTGGCTGTGAGAATTTCATTTGTGTTTTTTTCAGAAAATGTCTTACATTGTTCGAGTCTATAGGAGCATAACGCACAGGCAAATATTCAATTTTATAGGGTCTGTTTTAAGTAGGTTAAACAGATAACATGTACAGTAGTAACAGATGGGATTTAAATTTATGCAGTAAGTGCTAGGCAGATTTATATGCATGAAACTGACTCTCGGAATATATGCAGCTATTACATGTCTGCTTAGAATAATCATACAGTGAGCTTTGTGCATACTGTAATTGGATAGGAACTGATCAGATGGAAAATAATAAAATTCACAGAGAATTATAAAGCCATTTTTATTTCAATTTGTATACCAGGTATTGAGATAATATCATCCTGGACAGAGATGTTGTTTATCATTAATGTTTCTTTTCCAGCTTGCAAGTTGCAACTGATTCTTAATTTATTACGAAAGTTTGTCATGATAAGTGTACAATGGCAAATAACAGTTACTTATTTTGACAGCCCAAAACAGCTAGAAACAGCATGTCATTTAAATGTCTTTCGTAACGATCATTGCATAAAAGATTTTACACCATGTTATGGGAAATAGATTTTTACGGACTGGGTTGGGTTGGCTTGCCCAGTGGATGGCAGATACGCTCAAGTTAAAATTAAGCCTGCTTAGGAATACTTTTAACTTCTAACTGACAATTATGAAAAACTGGTAAACTGTACTAACATTCTGGTTATTGTAATTGCGTGCTGTGATTGACCGTGTGCATTGTCATGGGATGTTGTGAACTTTCAAAAGTAACTTATGTTTGGAAGTAATATTTTGCTGCCAGTGAAATCTGGGAATCATGTGGTGATGAATATTGCTTTGAAATCATTAGTTAAATGACTTGTTTTGTGTTTGTGATTCAAATATTCATATCTTTAGGCTGCTTTGACAAATGCTGTCAGGAGCAAAGACTCCTGGATATATCTTGATAATATCATAATATTGCAACAACCCTAGTATTTCCCGGATGTTTATATCACAATTGGTTAATTTGGAACTATGCATATGTGATGCTCAGCCTACTACAGCAAGCATCCATTGTGAACTACTCCAAGCAGGGAGCTCATACTGAGTGATATTAGCGGAGAAGTTGGTAATTGCATTATGGAGTGAAAAGCACACATTCAATCCTATGCTCAAGTAAGTCTTGACATAATTTGTTCTTCTTTCAGTGTAGTGGTGACATTCGATTGTCTGTTAAGCCTTTAATCTCAATAATCCAGATTTTTGTAATGAGCAGGAAATGATTGTGTGCATAATGTTTTTATGCCTATATGAGGTCCACTATTCATTGCAAGTGCTGTTCAAATCTGGTTGTGGCCTTGGTAATAATTTAAGATGGTGTATAAGGTTTACCCTACACATGTCATAAAATAGTTATGGATTTAATAAAGGCCTATGGAGCCTATTGTTTAGTGTAGAGCCTATAGTTTAGTGTAGAGCCTATAGTTTAGTGTAGATGCATTGTGTGGCTATCAGGCTAATTTTCTCATAAGCTTGTCATTGACATGTACTGTGCAGTATGTCACATCTACTGCTGGACCCAAAGACACAATACATTACAGTGTTACTAGGATTTTAAAAGTTGCATCCACGGGACGCAACGTCTTAAAACTGTTTGCATCCTTTCAGAACGCTTGTGTCCCTGCAGTCCTCCATGTTAACATTCGCTTTAAAATACCACTACAGGAACACATAATACTTGTAACTATAATGACCCTTGACAGCACATTGGCTTGTGCACAACGGAAGCCTATAGTGATAGGTAAATAATGATGAAACCTGTTAATAATATACAACAACAAAATGACTGTCAAATTTTGCTGTAGACTAGTTACCATATATTCTGGCCTAGACATCACGCAATGTATACTACTGTATGGTATACAACTCCCTTACATAGCGTCTGTTAAAATGTTAAAAGGCTATGAATACGCTGTGATGTCAGAAATCAACGCAAAGTAAAATTGTGCCTAGGAAGAAAATGCAAGAATAAAATACTGCACTTTTGATTTATAATATTGAGCCCCTTAAATTTTGTAGAAAATACTATTTATAGATATAGACGGCACAAGAACACGCCCCTAGAAGGTCTAGTACTTGCTCACAAGTATTATGAACCCCTGTCGTAAGTGATCAACAGTTACCCAAAGCAATTTATCTGCTTTAAGTGACCTGCATTAGTATTTTAACTTTCTTCACATGATCCACACATCACCCTACTGTGCAATAATATACTGCATAAATATGCAATATATTGACAATTTTTGTGACAACAAATCTTGAACCTATATGTCAAATACCATGTCAATATTTTCAGAAGCAAATGAGTTCTTTGTTGGCCAGGGATCTCAGGGAGCAGACTCAATTGTGGGTGATTTGCCTAAAGAATTCTACCCAATCTGTGGTGCCCTCTCATTAAGCTAAAGAATTCTACCCAATCTGTGTTGCCCTGTCATTAAGCTAAAGAATTCTACCCAATCTGTGGTGCCCTCTCATTAAGCTAAAGATTCTACCCAATCTGTGTTGCCCTCTCATTAAGCTAAAGAATTCTACCCAATCTGTGGTGCCCTCTCATTAAGCTAAAGAATTCTACCCAATCTATGGTGCCCTCTCATTAAGCTAAAGAATTCTACCCAATCTGTGGTGCCCTCTCATTAAGCTAAAGAATTCTACCCAATCTGTGTTGCCCTCTCGTCTGTCTCTGTTTTGCTGTATGAGACTTGATTTTAACCCCTTCAGTCCATGCAAACAAGCTGTATATTGGGAATATTATGAGGCACAGAAAATCTCCAACTGGAACAAATGACAAGAACAAAGTAAGAAACAGACCAGATTAGACAATTGTATCCCAAATGATCCATCCCTAAATTACTGTGCAAACAGAGCATATAACGGGACGATGATTAACTATTCTGTAAGGAATTTAAAGTTGCATGTGATATTTTTTATGTAAGGCAGTATACAAGAATAAATGATTGTTATTATTATTACAGCCTGAAATTGTTTGAGAGTCTTATAAATCAGTAGATATTCAAACATTTGGGTTAGATAGATGCAAGTTGTTATGTTATACCCAAGTAAGACAAGGATATGGTTTATCTCAAAGACACAATGTGTGATGTTGCTATGATACTGACATGGTGGGGAGAAACTGTAAATTAAGTACCTTTACAGTGGAAGGTAACAGTCAGTGTTGTTTGGTTGATCTAGCCTAATGAGCACACATAGATGATTCTGATAGTCATTATAAGATCAGTGTGTGATAATAGTTGCCCTGTCTTGGGTCTCATAATGTTAGAGATGCCAATAGCTTGAGGTTGTGTGTGAGTCATGTCACATGTATTTGTCATGAGCAGTGATGGAATATTTCATGGTCACAAAGGTCATATGAACTGTAACATTGTCCACAAGTAGTTTACTTCAGGTTATCTTCCTTTGAAATGGACATTTCATGACCTTTCTCGGTTAACACAATTGTTAAGAAGTGTTAAATCATAACATCTGCACGTTATTCAAATTAATTCCACTAATTTGAAGCAGTCCATAAAAAAATAAGGTGTTGATAAGGATATTTAACTGAAAGTATAAAGCTTTTTATCAATAAGTTGATCTTATGAAATATAAACTTGATCTATTTGAACTTTGTCCAAGGATGCAAAGTGTCTTAACAGTCTCAAGCTAAAGATATGCACAAAGCTGAATATTGCTGCTGGGGCACTGTTTGTGGTGTTGTACTTATTGCAGTCATTTCTCAGGTTTCTTCCTCAGGGAGTTTAGTTTCAAGTGATCAGCGTACGCCACATGCATAGCGAGAACCTTCTCCATGTTCGTGATGTTCGCGGACCATTAATGAATACATAATATAAGAGAGTCATTAGATCGCTGTCATTGGTCAATAGTCCTTAGTTCCGCTGCAGTGTGTGGTGAATATTTCCATCGGCCATGTTTTCATGTTAAGCCCGATACACATGGTGTGCTAATGCTGTCAAGGGATGCAAGTTTTTCATTTTAATGCTATTTAAACTAATACACAAAAAATTGGGGTTTCCTGTAACCTATCACGGTTTATGACTGCATCGGTGTATCCACTCTGCTTTTGAGTTCTTTGTTCTTTTCCCTGAGGGATCTCTTTCGGTATGGCTAGCCGTTGGACTTTGAAATAGTTTCGCCGAATTCTCGCACGGTTCCAAGCAAATACTGGGTTCACTTCGGTTTCAGAAAATCGATGGAGAAGTGAAGAAGGATTTTACTGTTTGCCGCTTGTGCAAAACTGTTTTGAAATATCACAAAAACACTAGTGGTATGAAAAATCATTTGCGGTTTGTTCATCCATCTGAATATCAGGAACTTGAACGGCAACAACCATCCATCGCCACTGTGACATCCCCGAGCCCAGGACCAAGTTATACCCAGTTCTTTGCTTCAGTTCATAAGCAAGACAAATGTGGAGAAACTTCCTTCATCATCCAAAAGGGCTCGTGAAATTACAGATTCAATTGTACAGTGGGTAGCCAGGGACATGAGACCTTTGTACATTGTCAGTGACCCGGGGTTTTTGAGCATAATGGATATTTGTGAGTAAATATATACTGTTCCACATCAACTAACCATCGAAAACCATATGGTTAAACTTTACGATATGAATCGTACAATGTTGGATGAAGAATTAGAGCACACAAAGAGCGTAAGCCTCACCACAGACTGTTGGACTTCCTTTGCCACAGATGAGTACATTAGCATAACATCCCACACGTGGTTAAACAGTAAGTGGGAACAGAAATCGTTCGGTTGCAAACAAGAGAACTTAAAGAAAGTCATAATAGTGAAAATCTGGCTAACGCATTGAAAAAATGCCTTGACGACTTTGAGATGCCTTTAACTTCGGTAAAGGCTTGTACAACGCATCAGCAGCTATTAACAGTATCCGTCTATTAGATGGCATTACTCATATCCCTTGTCTGGCGCACACCTTAAACATTACTATCCAAAAGGGGTTACAGAGTAGTAGAAACGTTAGTAAAATTATCTCTCGTCTGAAGAGTAACGTGGTACATTTTCATACCTCATCAAAAGACAGGCTGTATCTTCTTAAGGACAAACAACAGCTACTTGGTATTGCCGAGCACGAGATAATCAACGATTGTAAAACTCGATGGAATAGTACATTGGATATGATGACACCGGCCATGGAGCAGCAGCCAACGATCTCTGCTGTTATCATGGAGAAAAAACTTTTACATTTAGAACTTTCTGCAGGATATTGGTCAAACGTGGAAGATATTGTGCAAGTACTGCGGCCCTTTAAAATAGCGACACAGGCCATATCCACTGAAAAGTTTCCTTGTATTTCAGCCACCTTGCCCCTGATCCGTCAATTGATGAACACAACATAAACAACGCAAAATGAAAATGAAACAGTGTCTATCTTGAGAATGGCCACTCGCAATAACCTGGAAAAAGATATGACCAGGAAAGCCTGTGTGAACTTTAAAACATTGCGTCAATGTTTGATCCAAGATTTAAGACTTAGCCCCACTTACCTGTAGCTAATCGACCTGGATTGTATCCTGACATTAAACAGCGATTTAAGCTGAAGGCAGCTACTGAATGTCAGTTGGAGAGCATATGCACTCTACTCTACGAAACCAAAAAGAGTCACTGGCTGGAGCCAAGGCAAATGCTGCAGAAGACGCCACAACCCCCGCCTCTGCCCCATCCCCCACTCCCTCATAAAGTCAAAATCAATGCTAGATGCAATGGGTTCCTTGTTTGATGATTTATTTGCAGAGGAATCTCAAAACGAGGGAGCTGTTGATCATTCGGTGGTTGTTGGAAAGGAAGTGGATTGACATTTAAGTGACAAACGGTTAGCCATACGCGAAATCCATTGGAATGTTGGCTTAAGCACCAGTATGTTTATCTCCATTGTGCCCTTTTGGCCAAAAGTTGTTGGTTATTCCCAAAACTTCGGTACCTACCGAACGAGTCTTTTCTACTGCTGGCAATATTGTGACAAAATGTACAGTATTTCTTAATAAATTCAGGTAACACCAGGGTCAGCCTCCAACTGTTGTATTGCGTTAAAAATCGGCAAGCTCCTGCCCCAGTTAGATTCATGCGTTTGCTTGTCAGTAATACGCTTGTTCTGCAGTGCAACATTCAATGTTTGAGCATTGCACATAATCGCAATTTCGTAAGTTCTTAATCTACTACGATTGCCAAAGTATTTGTCATTTCTTCATGTTTACAATTACCTCATTTCTGGCCTGGTTCACATTTATAGGATGTCTGATCGAGTGTGTCGATTACGGTGTAGTTTAATTTCAATGTGCAAATATGTGCCTGTTATCGCGCTAGGCTAGAGCCTAGCCTAGAACGTTGAACGCCCCTCCACAGAAAACTCTTGCATACTAATCATCACACCGCTACAAGGTGTTACATCTATTCATTGTTTGCAAGTTTGCTTTTTATTATTGCTAGTATTTGTTGTAGCCTCGTTAGATTCATTCAAAAGGTTTTGATTTACTATGAAGGATTTTAAGAAAACGTTGTGGATTGAAAGTTGTTCACAGTTTTTGTTTCATAGATGTTTTAACATCAGACACCACACACGTTAAGACACGAAAGAAAAAAACAATAACCATGGAGAAAGATTTGTTTTGACTGTTTCTGCGATGTAAAATGACAGTGATAACCAAGTAATCGCGAGAAGAGCTAAGCGATTAATCTACTACAAAAGAAAGAGTAGACTATCAGCACTATGTAAATAGTAGCCCATCCAAGTGACGACACAAATCCATGATCAACATAACAGGAAAAAGTTTGTTCAAACATCTTTCTCTTTTCCTTTACTTTCAGCCAACTCAGTATGGAGTCTAATAATGTTAACTACAGTGATGCTTGTCATCATATAGAAGGAATCCTTCAGAGCCTGGAAGAGGGAAGACGGAAGTTAGAAGGTCTATGGGCATCCCGTAGAATGAGGCTGGAACTTAGCCTTCAGCTCAAACAATTTGAGAGAGAGGCATTAGAAGTAAGTTACAAGGATAAACAGCAAAACTCATTCAATAAGGCTGAGGCAGGTTACAAATTAAAAGAGGAAACGACTTTTCCAAAACCATAAAAGAACTATTATTATTTGTCCTAAGAACTACACTATTGCTGCTGATAGTTATCACATTATCAGGGAAATTGACTTTCTCTCACGTGTATTTTTGAGCAATTGTTACTGTCAACATTGTGAAGACTACACGTTAGTTTGGAACTGTAAATCACTTTTGTACAATCACATTTTTACTTTTTCATATGTTAGGAATTTGTCTAAGTTTTCAGTGCAACGGAGTCACATCGACCTCATTATGGTTGGTAGTTTAATTCCACTGGTATTGCTATATATACTTGAGGCTAGCTAGAAGAATGATTACTTTGTTACAACAGTACCTTATTTGTTGTGTGCAATCTAGTCTTTGCAAAACTGTGTAGGCCCTATTAGCATCAGAAAATATACAAGCTATACATTCAGCACAAGGGGGACCTTGCGGAAATGCTTATAAACCAGAAAGAGTGGGCCAATGATAACCCTCTGTGTTTGTGGCTTACATGCATATACCAATATGATCTCATTGCCTACATCCAGTCAAGGAAAAGTAATACTAAAATGTGTATATTAGACCAATGAAGTACTTCTGTTACAAGTCAAAATTCTGTAACCATGGGCAGTTTTTTGGGGGCAATCTTACTATCAGGTGTGTACAGTGGAATTTGCTTGTAAACATTGAAAAAATGATGTTTCAGGTTTTACTCAACACCCTATCCTATAGCGTTCTGCGGGATCCTGGTAGTCAAGTGAATCCCGGTATATGCATCATAACCCCCTGAACTCCAATGGTAAACAGATTTACATGTGTGTGTAAGAATCTTGCGGATAACATGAGGCCAGCAATGGTCAAAACTCGGATTTTATCTCTAGTGTTACATTAAATATACTCATATGAATGGTGCTTTTTTTTCCCTTAGTCGGTCGGCTTTTTGCTTATTCCAGAATATTACTTTCCATTTTACATTCCAGCTTTCCTCCCAATTACCTCTGTGGACAGATCAAATGAGAGGCAGCAACT